>JARHVA010000977.1:600000-837500 GCA_037957365.1 Torreya grandis
AATTAGGTCCTAGATGGTGTCACCACGTAAAAATGCACATGAAAGTGACAAAATTTATGTTTTCAACTCACTCAAGTATACTTGTGAATCATATTTGATATAAAAATGTATATACAAAAGTATTGCATATGTTGATTTACAAATTGACGAATGTAAATGAACTACACATATCATGCATAGGTTTTATTTTTGTAATTTTTGTAATATTTAATTTTTTTATGTTTTTGAATATATATAAAAGGGAAAATTAACATACTAACCAATAAATCCCTTAAGAGCCTCACAATCAATGGGTCATGTATTTAACATTGGAAGGATGACATCTCGTGAATGGAAAGTATCATGCCACTATGAATTAACTGGTCTCAACTCATAATTTGAAAAATTGATCTCATTTTGTGACATAAATGCCACTATCATAATGATAATATTTAGTATAATGTGTATATTTTTTTATCATGGTGAGTTTTAGGACTCTTCTGAACCCATTGTAAAGTATAATAGATATGTGTTGGTGTTCTTTATGGAACACTCTTAATATCTTGTAATACTAATCTAGGATGTGTTGGTGTAGAAAGTGAATTTTCAAGGACCCTTGTAAATTTAACAACCTTCTTCTAAATTATTTGAATAGGTTGAACATTTTTAGGTTGCTCAACAAATATCTATTGTGTAGGAACAATAACCTTTGGTTGTAGGGGTATTCATATGGAATAGCATGAAATGTGACATTGTCATTAGAAATAATGTATTTCAAACATTTGTCTATTGTATAAGGTACTATAATAAGTTTTTGAACCTAAAGACATCCCAATAATATATCAAATATTCCTCCACTAGGTATTATTATAAATTTTGTACCCACATGTGTTTGACCAACCTATAGTGGTAATGTGATCTTACAAATAGAACTCTAAATATGTCCATAAAATCCCTTAATTATTGTTGTTGTAGGAAATATATCCTTATTTGTGTATCCAAAATGTGATATATAAGTGTGATAGTGCACATATTCACACTTGAACCATTATCAACCATGACACTCTATATAGGTTGGTGATCAATGTTACCTTGAATGAACAAAGAGTGCATATCAAAATCATAATCGAATGTCTCAAGTTTTTTTAATTTGATAAATAGTCTATATGACACTAAAACATGATATGTAAAAATAATTGCATTCAAATTATGTTGGGCCTCTATATGAGGATGATAATAAACTAGTGGAGGGTGTGCATTATATGTGGAATGTACTTTTGATTTATCTATTGTTTCTTCACATGTATGCTTAGGGAAATGATCATTGAATATCTTCATTGTTTTACTCTCACTTGGTTTTGACTTTGTACCATTAGTATATGTACCCATATAAATTATGTTCTCATCTCTCAAATCATGTATCTTATGTCTCAAAGTGATGCATCTATTGGTAGTATTCCCTGGTGTTCGATAGAAATCACATAAATAATTTTGATCAAATAATTTTTAAAGAGGTTTAATCACATAGACCTCTTTAATTTTAGGGAGTGATATGAGGTGACATTCCAATAAAATAATTTATACCTTGTAGGGAGATTCTATTGGTAAATTATTTCATTGCAAGAGTGAATAACACAAAACATGGAGTAGGACATGAAAATGCATTTATTATTGTCCTTGGATCACTCTTATTTTCACTTGGATTCACCTTGTATGGTACCTTAATCTGATTCTTTATATTAGAACTAGAAACTTGGTTGGTTATATACTTTATCTTATTCATTTCCAATAACTTAACCTCATTTTCCTTAATTGTGTGACATAAATCAATGGAAGAGAGAAACTTATTAAGCATAATAGATTTATGTAGAGGTTGAATAAAAATATATTTTAATATGTCTTAAAATTTCATATTTTCCATTAGATTCATAATTTTAGATAACATGGTCTTATACCATAATACATAGTCTATGATAGGCTCATTGGATTATTGTTTGACTTGATCAATTTAAGCATATGATATATAAATTCACTTATGTTAATTGATAAACATGTAAGGAAAATAACTACCAAAAGATATAACTAATTAACTAACTCATATGGTAAATCATATAACCATCTTAGAGCATACTCTTTTAAACTCCTAGGAAACAACTTGGTCAACAACCCATCATTGGACATATGGTCCAAACATGCTATGTAAAATTCTCTCAAATGTTGTTTGAGGTCACCTTTTCCATCATAAAATGTAATCTTAGGATAGGTTTAAATATATTGATCCAATGAAGTATGAATTAAATTTTGTGAGTAAAGTGTCTTATTAGGTTTCAAAGCACCTTGTTCAAAATGTAACACCTTCGCCTATAGATCTAAAAAAAATTGTATAAGAGATTGTACACCAAGAATAAAATGTGTGTTTATCAAAAGTGGTGTAAATAGTTGACTAAGTATAGATTGGTATATCAATCTATTGAAACCTTTGGGTTTATCCCATAGTAGATGTTAGAATAAATGTTTTATTTAATGATGTAGATATAAGAAGGAAACTATAGCATTAGATGCCTCAAATGATTTATTTTTAGATGTTTTCTTTATTTCCTCTATAAAAATATCTATGAACTCATCTTGCATATTTGTATTCTTTAAAATATATATTTTTCATTATCTTTTATTAGAATTATAAAATATATTAACTGATTCTACCATTGTGTTGTTACCAACTAAAATATGAGAATGATCAACTTCAAGATTACTTAGTTTAGAAATTTGTCTAAGATATATGGAAACAACTTAGATTTTAAGAAATGTGAAATAAAAAATTAGAATATTTTTGTTAGTAAATAATTTTACTAAGTATGAAAACCCTAATATAACAATTAGAAACATTAAAAAATAAAGGAAGAAACCCTAGTAACATGAATGCTTAGGGTTTTGAAATATTCAATAATAAATAGGTTCACTAGTATGTTTTATCAAAATTTGGAGATTAGGAGAGTATTAATATAATTTATACAAACTAATGAGTAAACCAGGATGCATAAAATATATAATAAATAAACATGAATGATTTATAACATACTATTTATAGAAATATGCACAAAAAGGCAGAAAGTACTAAGAAAGATACGACTCCATTAAAAATTAGGTTTGCAAGCCTACAATACAAACTATGTAATCGACTATGAGATTGTGCGAGGTCATTAGAAATCAAAAATAGGGCTCTCTTCTTTTTTGAGACAAGGCCATACTATTTGAACAAAGTCTACATGTGATGGTGTTTATAGGGTATAATGATGTTCATTAGGGTTTTTGATCTCTATGAAATTTCTAATGGGTGTAACTTCACTTGTATATCTTGTGTGTGTGTGTGTGTGTGAAAATATTTTCAAATCGTCACATGATTCATTGTGTGCTTTCTTATTCACTCAAAATCTTAGCTTAAATGATAAGAGGTAAAAACACCAATATAAAATAAGGAAAATTATGTTAGGGGCTTCAATTTTTTTGACCTCAACACCCCATGTGCTAAGTGTTGTCTACATACCAATACTCTAAAGAGGAATCAAATTTCATGTAGTTATCCCATGATATAGTGGTTTGTATGGAATATTGGTGAAATCTTGTATGTTGGTGCAATTCTAGTATTATTAGGGACTTAAAAAATGACTTATGACATTGATTTTGTATTCAAATTTAGATTAGGGATATTTATATTGTATTTACTAATAATTAGGAAGAATAGGTGTTTTCATCTCAATGTGCAATTAGAATAATCTAAAATTTGAAATTGTGTGAGCCTCTTCCCATCTAGTGAACAAATGGATAGAAAATATGCTTATATAGTGATATTTTTGAGATTTCCTCAAATTAGACTTGTGAAATGTGTGGAATAATTTTTTAGAATGAATTTTATTTTTGGAATTTAACCATTAATTGGTTGTAGGGTTTAAGTAGTGGATTTAGACACTATCAGCTAGCGAGATTGTCCTAAAGGAACATATTTGTCCAAGGAGTAGAGACATCTAAACTAGAAGTATGAATTAGTCAAATAATGAGTCCAGACTTCTTGTAATGATGAATAAAAATAGTCAGTATTAAATTTTTCAAAGGGTAAAATTCATCCTCATAGAAGTAAAGGAATAGTGATTTGAAATTATGAAGTTGACCATTGGTTAAGTGTACATAAAGAGTGGTCACAATTACATTATTTTAGTATTAAATTTTAGTTTTAGTGACTCTCTCTCTCTCTCTCTCTCTCTCTCTCTCTCTCTCTCTCTCTCTCTCTCTCTCTCTCTCTCTCTCTCTCTCTCTCTCTCTCTCTCTCTCTCTCTCTCTCTCTCTCTCTCTGTGTGTGTGTGTGTGTGTGTGTGTGTGTGTGTGTGTGTGTGTGTGTGTGTGTGTGTGTGTGTGTGTGTGTGTGTGTGTGTGTGTGTGTGTGTGTCCCTAAACTTGTGCTAAACAACTAGTTTGAGTGGAGAGATTAGATATGAGAATTCAATTGAAAAGACTATGAGTTAGCAAAAGCATAGATCTACATATATAAGGTTGTAACACGTCATTATGATATCATGGTGTCATTATGATGATGTATTTATTTTTGGTTGAAATCAAATAAAAATATTAAATTTTGTTTCCAAGTATTCTAAAGGTTGTGCACTCTAAGGCATTTATTAATCGAGATCTCTAACTATATCTACATCATTATAGCTCATATTTGACACAATTATAACATCAAACAAATACATTCTCTAGAAAGAATATAATGTTGTCTAGGTATTATTTAAAAACATATTCAGTAACATTAAAAATACAAAGTCAACAAATGAGGAATGGACTCTTTTCATGTCAAGAAGAACGATGTAAAAAATTAGCAACATTGTAAAATTAAGACTAGTTAATTTTTTTTTAAAAATCAATCACATTAAAATAGAGCAATGAAAGACAAAAATTTTCACCCAACATGCACAAAACTCAATTGAATAATGTAGTATTACTGTAAAAAGCTAAAATTATGTTGACATCCAATTTATGAGTAAAAATAGGATTACTCAATGTATATGTGGAAGAGGTTTTTCATATTTTCTATACCACATAATGAAAAACTCTTCTTTCCCACATATGTAGTCATTAACTTTTAAAAATCCTATGGTCCCCCATGGGATACCAAAAAAACCCACACATTTCCCAATTCACTGTGTCACACAAAGAAACCATTGATAACACCACTAAAAATAGTATATATAATTATATAATATTAATAGACAAACTATGCAATATTAATAGACAAGGCTTAATATTAACTGCAGTATCAAGAGTGCAATCAATCTTAGACCTATATATTCCACTGCATGTCTAATAAATAACAATTCTTGGTTTCTAATAAAAAGAAAATATGTGAATATTAAAAAATAAAAGGAAGCTAAATTTTTCTCAAAACCACTTCTACTACATATCCAATAAATTTTTTAAAATGATATTTTATAATTAAAAAATTATATGTTTTTTTTATTTTTTATTTGTAAAATTTACTACTACAACAACAATAATACATTGTTCATATCTATCTTTAAATATGTCATTTTCTATAATACTTTAAAAACCTTTAAAGATTTTTTAAAATAATCATATTTTTCAAATTAATTATTGTTTTATTTATAAAATAAGTAAATGAATTTGAATTAAACTACAAAACTCTTATTTTATTTTTATTATTTATATTTATATATAAAAATATATTAAACAATTTTTTATGTTACATTTTAAAACGACATTAAAATAAATCACACACTTAACATTTCCATGATCAAATGGTAAAAACATTATTAAAAAATATAACTACAAAAATATAACAATTGTTTATTTGTTAATTTCCTTTATGAATTAACTATTATATGTATTGAAGCTCATATTTATGTGAAAAATATATTGAAAAATATAATTATATTGTGTGAGTGAATATATCAAATAAAAAATTATAATTATAATTATTTTGATCATTTTTTTAAAGATTTTTCTGAAATAGAATTTTTTCTACAATGAAAATTTTATTATATTATTATATACTTATCTTTTTAATGTATTAATTGATGAAGTTTATTATGAAATAGAATATCTTCTCCTAACAATTTATTATCATATTGTATGAAATAATATAATCCTTAATTTTGCAACATCATTTTTATTAAAAATATCAAATTATTATTAAATAAAATCCTTTTACTTTTAATAAAAAGTATTTAACAAAACACAAAAATTACATCTTCCCGTTTTAATTGTGCACCTATAAGGCAACTGCTAGTAAAATATAGACCATCTTTCTAAAAGTTATTACATCCTCTCGTCTTAATTGTGCACCTATGGGGCAACTGTTAGTAAAATATAGACCAACTTTCTAAATGTTATGGGCAGAGTTGGGGTTTTAAAACATAATTTGAGGCATGAAAGATTGTTAGCACATATGGGAATGAGTTTGTATCCTTACATTAAGGCCGATATTTTTTCTTCAACAATGGAATACACTCATTAATTACGTAACAAATGCACACATCCATCCATTTTAGAGAACATCAAAATTACAAAGTACAAATGAGAATAAGCATTGCATTCTCTTTGATCTTTATATAAAATTATAGATTGAGTACAGTGAAGATACTCATTTGAACATGCCAGCAACCACACGGGGAGCAGCCGTCACCCTGCTAGCCCACCCTGGAAGAAAATTCATTAAAGAAAAAATTAATTAAAACTGATTATTACAAAAATTATAGATATCTAAATTGTTTTAAAATATTTTTATTAAATAATTATTACAACAATTATTATTTATGAAATTATCGAATTAAAATAAAATAAAATAAACATACAAATAAAATAATAGAATTTAGAAGATTTTAATTATGATGGGTATTGAAGCAGCATCGTGTTGTTTTATTGACTTTAAAAAGTTATTAGATGTGGTATTTAGAAATAAATTTGGAATAAGATTGAGGAAGATGGAGTTCTGGAGAGTATGGAGAGGAAATACATAAGTTTTATGATTAAATCTGGATTAAAATTAAAATATGTGATAATATGTTAAAATAATTTGGAAGTAAAATTTATGTCAAATAAAAATGTTTTTTATCTTTGTTTTGTTTGTGTTATACATTGATTAAATATATAAATAAAGTTTGAGAAGGGAATGTTCTTCTAATTAGTTATGTGGTAAAACTATTTTTATATATAAATGATTTAATCTTTATTTTAAAGAGTATATATAATTTGAGAGTAACCCTGAGGGCTCTAGAGTCCCTGCATTAAAAGGTTGGAATGTTAGTGATTACCAAAAAAAAAAAGTTAAAATCGTATACTTTTGGTTGTAGAAGTTAAAAAATAAATTAATATTATTTGTGAATGAATACAAAAAAATCAAAGTCCTATACATTTCATTATAGAGAAAAAATAAACAGATTAACTTCATTTTTAAAGAAAGTTCATTTGAAATGTGGAAGAATACAAATACTTTAAGCTTGATTTTCTTGACAAATTTAATTGGAAGATTTGTAGGGGAAAAAAATACAAGTGGGTGGTAGGATTTATACTTATTGAAAAATAGATGCAAGAATACATAATTATAGAATTAGAAAACCAAGAAAACCTTATTTGGTTTGCTTGTCACAACAATGGTTCTTAAGGACATGAAGTTTGAGACAACAATAGGCTAGAGTTAAATAGAGACAAATCAAAAAAATAGAAAAATATTTAATCAAAAGTAGCTTCAAAATTAAAACATCAGTCTTGTCCGAAATTTTAATCGCTAGAACATGAAGTTTCTTGTTGGAGACATTAATAATGAATTAGATATTAGATTATTTAAAGAAAATATAATGTATGGAGACATATTTGTGGCCTAGAATATATATACAAAAGAACATAAATCAAGTGGAATCTAAATTGCTGATAGTTTAGTTAAAGACTAGCTTACATTATGTTAGGTGTAAAACCTACAAGTGAACAATGTTTAATAAGAATGTGAAAAGAGAGCATGTCTATTTTATAACAAGAGGATGGTGGAGACAAAATGCACTATATCATAGAATTCGTAGAAAAATAATGACATTCAAATCAAGTATGATGAGCCCTCAAGACAGAAACTTAATCACCTTATTTAAGGATGCAAGACTAAACAAAACAATATTTTTTTAAATTAAAATCGATAATAGAAAATCCAACATAAAAAATAATAATAATAATTACTAAACTAATAAAACAATTATTATATCAGAACATTTTTCTTATTACTCTTAATACCATAAATTCCTTAATCTTATAAATATTATTATAATATTTTATTTTTTAATCAATACAAAAAATTTAAGATGTTATTGAAGTTTTTTATAGTTTACAGAGAGTTTACAAACCAAATGACATACTGCACTGATTGGATCTCGTTTATCTACCACAAGATTGAAGACATGGTTTTCATAGGTCACTATTAGGAAATGAGCTTTTGAAAGAAGAAGAAAAAAAAAAAACTAACTTGTAACACATATTCAATCAACATTTCCAACCTGAGTCTCTGATTCATCATTTGTGCCGTAGAAAATTAAAAAAACAAATCAAAATCAGCAGATAAAGGTCAACCCTATCAAATTTAACCCAGTCCATTAGTTGCAACATTACATAAACTGTTTGGTGCATGTTGTGGTAGTGGTATTGCTACGACTGATATTTGTAAAATTTAAGATGAGATGGTACCTTTAGGTGTATTAGAGGTTCGTATCCTGATCTCCCTGGCTTCCTGAGTGAGGGCACAGCAATCACAGCACCAGTGCACCAAACAGTCTGCACACGGTTCCTCTGGCAGATTATATTTCTGCCTAAGTTTCCTTCGATATCCGCATGTGTATAGACATTGCACTCCAAACATGCAAAACAGCACATACAGGCAACCTTGTGCACAACAGCCTGCAATAATACCCACATTATATATTCACCTTCAAAGTAGTAATAAATTGACATCAAGTAGTGGAGACATTGTGATCTGCTTCACGATTATTATCGATATTTCGAACTATTTTAATAATAAATTATAAAAACAGATTTTATAAGAGAGATGATCTCACTAGTATCTTTGGTCTCTGCATGTTCAGCAACCCGTCCGAAAGTAACACATGGTAACAATGTTGTTACACAACCTGCACACAAAACAAGAGAAGAGAAGATAAATGGTTTCGTATAGAGAGTTAAAGTTAAAAGGATAGATGTACGCAGTCTCACAAATAGAGCAGTCTTCGAAACAAGAGCAGAGGCCTGTACTCCACTTCATTCTGAATTCTGAATTCTGAATTCTGAATTCTGAATTCTGAATTCTGATCTGTGTAAGTCCCACACTATGGCTTTTGCATTTGTAGAATGTTGCTGCCCAAACACAACTTTGTTTGGGCGGAGATTTTTATAAATTTTGGAGGTTTGTGCTCGTGCTCTCACGCGTTTTGACTGCGAATATGATGTATGCTTTGAAACCTCCGGCTCTTAATTTAATTCGGTTGTCTCTACTCCAACTTTCTCAAATACACTTGAGTTTTGAAAGTCCGTCTTTCAAGATACTAAATTTTTTGAATTGATGTAGGCGAGATCTTTGTTTTATTTACTAACCGCAGCGCCACGTGCCGAGTCCTTACAAGGTTACAATAGAATTGCAATATATTTTACATTTCTTTTTAAACTTTATGTTGCCTTCATTATGACTAAAGTATTTATATCTAGTGAAATTAGATGAAGATTAAGAAGTTTTTTTTTTTTAATATTCATTGGTAGTGTAAAAGTAGAATGCAATTATTATTTTTTAAAGTATATCATATATGATGAATAGTGAATGTAATTTTGAACATAAAGAATTTGACAAAACGTTCAAGTATAGTAAAAAAGGGTAGCTTTCAAATAGTTTATGGAGATTATCGTTGAAATTCCAAATTAGTTATGCATATCAATTAAAAATTGGTTGAGGGATAGTTTTTTTGGTACTTGTAAAATAATTTATAACTAACGTTTAAAATTTTAAATTAATATTTATATATAAAAAATAGCATTTTCTCCATGTCAAGCTCCTCAACACCATTAAACGGCACGTGACTATAACTTAATAAGCAGCCATAACTATTGAAACTGAAATTGTCGATCCATTTCTTGCTCATTTTTAAGACTCTTCTTCATTGGTTGCACATTATTCTCAAGATAAGAAGCCATACCTACCTCTAACTACTTGATTTTGACATCTTTTGTAAAATTCTAGCTAGAGCATAGCAAATCATACTCAAGGTAAAAGAGATCATGATTCAAATGTAATAAATTCTCGAAAGTATTAACATCATTCTCTACACAAGGCTAAGAATGTGGAGATTGTGACTCAAGTAAATTGGGCATACAAGGGAGATAATAATGCCTATTGATTTCAATAGACGAAGTTCCCAATTCAGCAATATCTTTCTACATTATAAACTCAGAATCATTCTCTATGATGAATCTATGCACCAATAACTTTGAAGCCAACTCAAAGGTATCTTCAATTGCTTTAGCATCAGTGCAGTTCATGTCTTGATGATTTGAATTACCACTATCTAAATACATGTTACGTCCCTTCGTAAATTTTACTAATTTTGATTTAACCAAGGTAGATTTAGACATACAATCAGTTGTAGGAAGCAATGGGTTTGATTCTATGCATAGTTTGAAAAGTGTTTCATTCTATGCCACACTCTTCTTGCTGAGACTATTAACTAAGGGATAAAAATATACCATTAAACTAAGAACTAATAATAAAAATAATATTTAAAATAAATCCAATATAATTCATATGTGTATGTATACGTGTCTATACACACACACACACACTTACATATATGTATATATGTGTGTTTGTATATGTATGTAGGATTTTAGTTGTGTGTGTGTGTGTGTGTGTGTGTGTGTGTGTGTGTGTGTAACTTTAAGTTTTTATTTATCCAATGCATACCATCCAATAAAAATAAGGTTGTTTGAATGAAAGTCACTTTTTTTCCTCGCCATCCCTGGCCATGGATCAGTGCAACAATGGTTAAAAACTATGCAGTAAAAGTGGTCCTCCCCGGTCTCTATGGGGGTTAGAATTGAATAGATTTCTTGAGGTATTATAGAATAGACAACTTGTATAGTCACATGAAAAGTATCACAATCATATACCTTATCCAATTTCTATAATTATAACCATTGAAACAATAAAAATTGACACCCTTACACTTTATTATATCTAAAGTAAGTTAGCCTTAATACTATTTATAGATAATCTTCCAATATTATAATAAATTTACTTATCCCCTTAAAACATATCATATGAAAATGTAAAGAAGATTGCCCCTATGTATAAAGTTGAAACCCGAAAATTAGAATGTCAAAAATATTAAAATTCTACTTCTTCCTACTAAAAAAACTATTAAGCTCAAGAAAAAATAAAATATTATCAAATTCATAAAAAAATATAAACATAAAATTCATTATCGTGCTCCGAAATTATTGAAATAAAAATAGATATTAACACCAATCAAATTCTGATTTAAATATTACCAAAAAAAATTATGCTCGAAACTAACTAGCAAATACCTGTTCACTCTATTCTTAGTCTCACATTGATTGTTGTCTTTTGATTATGTTTAAAAAAGAAAATGATATAAGTGCGTACGTGAATGTTCCAAATGTTCTAAATATGAATATATGCAACATGCAAAGGAATGTATTTGACCAATTATATAGTCAATTAAAAAAAAATGATACCTATCAGCACCAAAATGCATTTGGATTGAATGAATAGTACCAGATTAATATACGCTGAAGTAACAAATGATTTCTTATTAGCACCAAAATGGATTTGGATTGAATGAATATTGTCAGATTAATATACGCTGAAGTAGCAGATGATTTATACATTATTTTATTTTCATGTAAAGTTCAAGAAGACCCCCGACACGAATTTTGAAGTATACACCTTTCTCTGAGTAGAGTAATACATGCTTAACAAAATTATGTAATTTCAGCTTCACTTGATGGTGATCTGCATCCTATTCGTATATGTGAAATTATTAATGGGGCTCTGTATTTGAATTGTCATAGGCATCAAATTGAACAATAAAAAAATGTCCAATTTATTAAATCTCTTAGTACCAAGAACATTAATATAGCTCTTTCCACATAAGTACTTGTCATAGTCATCTGCTAACTACATGATAGCATTTGCACCTTCTGACATTTCAAAGCAAATTATAACTGCCTCCATTGAACTTGATGGAAAAGCAACATTCAAGTTTTAGATCCATATATAGTCCTTCGAACCATGTCACAACAATTTTGTGCCATTATCATCGGTTTGTCTTACATTCAAGATGGACTGACTCCACTGGTTGAATTCTAGCAGCATGAAATTTCAGATACAAATTATCTTATAATACAACTGCCATCTGCATCATCTGCTATTGCATTGATATATTGTCTTTTTTACGTCTTTGTGGTACATTATTTTTGCCATTTCTGATAGTCTAACTGGCATATATATTTCTACCATACACACAATGATTACATAATAAATAAATGAGGGCACACAAAACCAATATATGATTTCAATGTAGGTGATGTCTCCGACATGGATAGAGTTTGGTTATCAGCCTTTTGTCCTCATAATAGTGATAGTTACTTTGCCCTCTGTGTGAATTTTAGTAAGAGCAATTGCAGCCTTTCAGAAAATCTTGATCAGAGGAAGCAACAGATGGAGATTTAGCATGATCACCAACAGGGTGTTGAATTGGTCATTTTAGGGACATTAGAATCCTCAGGGTAATATCATTAAGAGTCGCATCCCCTTCTACTCCGCTGGTTTTCGCTACTGCAACCAGATGGTTTAAAACTTTGGCTTACCCTGAGACAACCGTCCTCCAAATTCAAGTTCACTATATTTCCAATTCTATCACACAAGGAAATCAATCAAGACCATTATAACATTGTGGTTTTCATCGTAACTTACCGGACAGGTGAAGCATGCTAGAAGATGTTGATGATAAATCAAGCAACGAAACTATCTTTTCTGCTTATAATTATAAACCATATCAGTTAAATATATCAGGAATGCGCCTAAAGTTAGGGGTTCATATGCAATAGGTTAATATAACCATTATTATTTATACCTGGATTTGAGCACACAGGCCAGGACATTCCTTCAGTGTTCAAATAAACAAACTACGAAAAGTATCGATCATTGAGTCTGAAGATAAAGAGCACAATAATTAAATTTTTAATTACATTTTGTTCACATCAGATTTAAGATAGATTACCTTTGAAACATCCAACGAAGAAACTCTATTTATTTACTTACAATTGTTCACGAGCACCTATAATAAGGCCTTCTGGTTCATTGATAATCAACAGTAGAGTTTTGAGGAGGAATTGAGTTTGTTTTTTAAAGTTCTTATGTATCAAATCCATTTTAAATGGGAATCAATATACATTTGATTTTTGTTATAGCAATTACTTTTAAAGTTTAAAGTAGACCTTCCCTGAAGTTGAAATAGCTTTTATTTATGGCAGTAGCATAAATCAATTCTCTATGCTGCGCCATGTAAAAATTAAATTATTTGCTTTGTTATGCCTTCTAGTGTAGGAAATTGTTTGCAAAGACCACCATCAATAACATTCTGCTCAGGATTCTTCATTTTACTAGCCCATATATATATATATATACTGGTAATTAAATTGATAACATTCTGTGCAAATATATATATATACTGGTAATTAAATTGATAACATTCTGTGCAAATGAATTTTTCATGTTACTAGCCAGAAGAAACATAGTTTCACTAGTAATCAAAACTGAACTATAAGCCATGTGACCTTGGCCATGTAAATAAGTATGTTCCTGCTTCAAGTGCATCTGTAAGTGCAGGGAAAAAGGTTAACAAAAGCTTCTTGTGTGAAGGCAACAATTCTACCAGCTGATGCAGTTTCTACTTCAAAGGGTATTTCCAGAACAAAGACTAGGCTTGGTTTTTACTCTCCACACAGTACCCAATCTCTGATGCATATTCCACATTTTTACCTTGAGTAGGAACCATCAACAATATAAACGTTTTTCCCATCAGGTTTACTTCACCAAACATGAATTAGACAATTGCAATTCACACTTGTCCTATTCTCGAAATTGCAGCCATTTGTATTAATACATAAAACTTTGCCACAAAAGATAATTATCTTTAAACTAAGATCATCATTATAGAAATTGTACATGAAGCAAGGGATAGCAAGTGTTTTGAACATTTTTTGCGGGTGTCATCTATGCCTATCAACTTGCTAAGTAAAAATGAATCCCTTACCAATATGAAAATCACAGCCAAAATATTACATCATTGATTTAAGTATGTACTCCCTGCAGACATTAAAATCTGCCCAAGAACAATAAATGCTCATGATATTGTAATTAAGGAGTTGGAGGATGAAGCAACCATTATTGTAGCAATTTCAAGTGACACAGCTTTTATAAATGAAATTCTTGTTACATTTGGGAGTTACAATAAATTAATGTGCTACCCATTTTAGAGTTGAGGCAGTTGTTGACTCCTATTTGAGTAGTTCTAACGTTCCTAACGTTCATTCATCCAGTAAAAAATGTATTTCTTTGAAAGAAAAAAATAAGAACAAATTCTTGAGAGAGTTATAGCATATATTATAACATATATCGTTAAAGAACTTACCAATAAATTTAAAAAACTATAAAAAGTTTATGTTGATAAAGAATTCACCAATAAATTTAAAAAAACTATAAAACGTAAGTCACAATTAAGTTAGCAACTTTTCTACTAATCATTTTATATGTTGCATTTAAAATATAAGTCAATTTTTTTTTTATTGAAGAGTGTATCTATACATTAATAAAATATGAGTATAGTACAATGTTAATCATACAAAAAAATAGGTGGAGAAGACACACTCCATGGGCAAAGGAACATAAAACAATAAAGAAGACAATTAAGCAGTCGCAACAAACATGGAAGTTAGGGGAGGCGATGGAGATAGCGGGTCCTGAGGCTTATCACCCCATCCTCCTAGAACAGGAGGATCCTTGTCCATAGGTAAGGGCTCCCAGCCGTCAATTTCTTGAGCTTTCAATTCATCATCTGTGTGTCTTTTAGGAGAGATTCCCAAAGCCAGTCATAGAAATTTATCTTGTGAGGGAGGACCCCAACCCCTATTGTCACTATCATGATTCAAGGGAGGAGGGCCCTAACCCCTGACATCACCTCCAAAACTAGAAGAGCCACTCAAACCACCACATCATAGAGAAGACCATCAAGGTGGTGATCGACCAGGAGAATGACTCTTGTGTCTAGTTCTAGAACGCTATCAATGTGGACCATGACCTCACCCTCGGGGAGGCATAAGATAACATGGTGACTCATGAGGTTCTCGGCTAACCATGCACGAGGCATTTCCCTAGTGGTCGAGAAAATGCTGGAGATGGTTAAGTTCTAGGTGAAATTTATCAATCTAGCTTTGAATATGAAGAGTAACGTTAGATAGAACAATAATTTTGTTAATAACAAAAAAACTACATTCTAGCTCTTCATGATTAAAGCAAGCATAATTTATAGATTTCCTTAAATTTGAAATAAAATATCAGCTTGAAATATCTACCAAAATCTATTGTAATTTTCATGAAGTAGAGCCGAGTCTCCTAAAAGAGACATTTTCCACATAAAAATTTCAGGCAAAAAGACTAAAAGAGGGAATGAATCTAACACCATGTGGATTCCGTGTGAGAGTGAAAGAGCCATTTTACACATAATATAATTAATGAATAATAAATGTGGATTCATCATATAATAAGGTGAATTATCGAACTAAGTCCAAACAGCCTCAACTCATACAAAAAAACTTATAAAAGTAAGAGAAAGGATCTAGTCCTCTATTCTAACCTCTAATACTAAATGTACCATCCCTTATTACATCATAGAACCAATATTTTATAGGCAATGAAATATTATGGAGTCATAAATCATCTCACTATAAGATGGTTACAAGCATTCAATGAGACATGTCTAGCCAAGATCAAATTTTAATTAGATCCTACTTAATCTCAAGGAAATTAGGACCAAGATCATGCCAACTAATCTCTAAATTGAACTTGGGTGGCTATAGCTATTCTGACACTCATCAAATTACTTTATTGGTCATAGTATGTGCAATAGGGGCCATACTTGGTTAAATCATTTTTTTTTCTTTTATGCTCTTGAATTGAATTTACGGAGCCAAATTTTTTTGAGATCCATAGGAATGACTAGTTGGCCATGCCCTAAACTGTGATGATCACACCTGATTAAGGCATTTTTTTAATTTTTGTGGTTTATTCATATTTAATCCTTATGTTCATTCCATCATATGGATAACCCACTATTTTATTAACTTATGAATCTACACCACATGGTACCTCTTGTACTAGAAGACAAGATAATTCTTGAACTTGATTACACATATTTGATTGGGGTTACATTCTAATTTTTGGACGTAGATGGCCTAAACGAGCAAGTCAACCATCAAATTTTGGTACGGATCCCTTTTTTGGAGGTCCACGTATCTTCATCAAGAAATTCATACTATGTGTTTATCTCTCATTGTTTGAGGAGCCAACGTGTCTTTCATATGTCAAGGCCATGCTACGTTGCATGTTTTTGTCATCCCTTTACTTGGTTGAGGGTCCCATGCCCTTTCGAATTTTTCTTTCCAAGGTGTAGAAATGGAAAGATCTCTCTCACCCATAGCTCACAAATCCTGACTCAATATTTAATGTGTCCTGACTACCCTAGAGCCTCAAGATGTTGACCCATGACCTCATCCTATGCATTCACACAATATCCTCTTTTTATGCCTATTATAATTGACCTAGGAGTGTGAGGAATCTATATGTTTCCACATGGCATCATCCCATTCACTCTATGAGTCTTATACTTATTCACTTAGTACTAACCATCCTAAGGGCCTAAGGAAACTAGATTATGCCAAATGGCATCATCCCATACACCTAGAGGATCTTTCAGTGGATGTTTTTTCCTAGGCACTTTAGAGGAGTGGACAAGTGAGGAATCAACATGTGGTAATTTCTCATTTTTTGGGGCTTGTAGCAAATGAACTAGCTATTATAAATCAAATAAAAAATTAGTCATTAGACTTCAATTTGCCTAATTTTAATTGAAAATGACTAAGTCTAAAATTTTAAAAGGAAAGGAGAAAAGCTCAAATAATTATTGATTAAAAGGGGGCATTTTTTTGAAAGACAACCAATATGACCCATTTCAAAAATAAAATGACTAAGTATAATGATCAAGTAGTATAAACATAGTCAATTTTAAGCTATTTAAGGGAATAAATAGATCCAAAATTGATAAATTTAAATAGTTTGGTCTGAAGAGAAAGCATTTTGATTCTTTGATGGTCTTGATAGGCTAGATGGCCATCAATAACACTAACATGGATCCTACCATATCATCTAGTTGGTAGGTTCATGCCACATGATAGTCATTCACTCATCTGGGGCCTAATTGAGTGTTTACATGCATCATTGTTGGGCCCCCTTTTATACCAACTATGTGGATAGCGCCAACTGGACCTATCTCAATGTGAGGTAATATTTGGAGTGGTTTCTCCCTTTTTGTACCTTTTGGCACCAGTTAGATGAATCCTCAAGGATCCCGTCCTAGTTGGTAGGTAGTTGCATGGCACTGACCTTCAAAAGACATCCCTACAAGAAATTGTACATGGTGATTGAGAAGCACGGGTGTCAAAAGAGTAGAGAAGTGGGATAGTGACCCCCAATGATAGCTTAGCATATGATGGGCACTCTTCCAACCTATGCAGCATAGTGGAGCTAACAGTCTCATGATTCCCAATGATAGCTCATCACTTAGCATGCACCCATCTGACCTAGCAAGGAGATGCCCAATTGCCTATAGAATAAAGATTGCATTTAAATAAAAGAGGAGAGGAGATGAAGGAAATGAAGCTCTGGTAAAATAGAGAGCCATCATTAGTATTTCATAGTCTGCATAAGATAAATTAGGCAATCTAATGTATAGCCCAAGCTCACTTGTGAGCCTTTGGGTATGAGTAGTGATAGGGAAGAACATATGCTCTATTTTATATCTTGAACTTTGTATGCTGAATTGTTGAGTTAATGTAGAATGTTGTTGAA
The DNA here is from genome assembly GCA_037957365.1 of Torreya grandis. Lineage (NCBI taxonomy): Eukaryota > Viridiplantae > Streptophyta > Pinopsida > Cupressales > Taxaceae > Torreya > Torreya grandis. The sequence continues at coordinate 618,218 of JARHVA010000977.1, forward strand.
ATATTAAAGTGTTGATTCTTCTAGTATAAATAGTGCAGTGTTATATTTATGACTTAGTTTATAATAGCATTGATATAGTTCTTTACGTGAAAGTCTTTTAATATGGAGGTTTATCCATGGTCGTTAATGGCATATTTGTATCATATAATGACTTTGACCTACCTATAAATAAACTAAGTTTTGGAACCTAAATGTGGCAAGGCCCTAAGACCCATGCCTAAAGTGCTACCTTGAGGATGAGCACTTGAATCCAAGCCATCCCCATGACTTTTATAAGTGACTGAATGACCCTATACTATTTATTCCCATGGATTGCACTATTGAGAGCTCTATCTAGCCAAAGATGAACTTACACCTTAGGACTTATGCCTTTGAGAAGGCTCATGCCTATTTAACTTCTTAGAATAACCTAGCACCAGCAGGCTGCCTAAATAGTCTTACCCATGACTAAGTCCCTTTGAACCCAATGTTGCACCATGTTACAACTAACCCAATGCGGGGTTGCTCCCTTTGCTATTATACTTTGAGTGGGCACACAAGGTTTGCACCTTGTGTTAAACTAATGCTAGCATAGTAGTGTGTTAAAAATTTTCACCAGACACTATTATGCTCATACCTACCTATACCAAACACTCAACTAACTTGGCTTAATAGCTAAGTGCATGACTAAGCACAAAAGCTAACCTAGTGAACTTTTTTAAAACATTTTAGTTCTATTACTAGGACTCATGTTGAATTTCATTTCTATAATGGTGTAACAAAGCAATGCTCTGACTATCACTTGAGAACATCAAGCGTTATCTAAAGCAAGTGGAAGATAGTCTCACATAGAAGCATCTCACATGCAAAGGATAGGAGCTAAGAAATGGGTACAAACTAACCTATATGATGCTTTATATGAAGTATTCTTTTATGAGCTACCTGAACATGTGTATCAATAGTGGGTTGCCTATACCATTGCTATAAGGTGATGCTATGGCTATCACCTCAAATAGATAATAGAGTGCTTAGAGAGGCTTAAGAGCTTGGAGGAATTTTGGATGTGTGTTATGGATAAGTGGTGGAGTGGTGAACTAAACAATTAAATATTGGAGTTCACAGTGTCAACCTTCTCATTCTTGAAAGAAGCAGAGTATGATTTTATTCATGAACCAAAGGACATGTTCATAAGAAATATTGACACTAAACTGAAGAAGCTTCTAGTGGATTACGATATAGAAATAATAAGAATATAAGGCTAAAGTCCTTGCATGTATGATCAAGTGTAGAAGGTGATAAGGGGAAGTATAGGTGAGGTGTGATGGTAGAGTACAAGTGACCTGACATTCAAGATCTCCATAGGTTGAACTATAGTACGTGAATGTGCAGGATGATGGAGGATCTAGAACATAGAAGTGTTCAGAGGACCCATAGTGAGTAAGAAGGGTATGGGGAAGTATCCTTTGAATTGTAGTAGTGTGAAGAGAGAGAGGAAGAAGCAAGAAACTAGGCTCAGTAGTTTGGTGTAAGATGCAATGGGTCCCTAAATGATGTGGTGACTAAGGATGTGCTAGAAGAACCTACCCCCTTTTAACTTAAAGTGTAAGCTCATGCACTGGATTCTCCACTAAAATATAGAAGAACAGTAACTAAACCTATTATCAAAGTTGACATTGATAGGATTCAACATTTAGATCACGAGTTTGTTATTGAGAAAGTGATTCCCTACAAGGAACTGAGTGAGGATACATTGAACCTATCAAGCACCAATCTAGGAACCATTAACATAGGTGTAAGCAATCTTGTGTAGAGGATGTTAGCTATAATGACTAGGCAACAGCCTATAGGAAGTGGCATAGTGCCATAGGTGAGTGTTATTGCATCGACAATTTTGACAATGTAGTTAAAATTGATAGGGTTAATTCCATAGCCTACAATTGTCATTGGAGGGCCACCTCCAACACAGATGCAAGGACATGTGCCTCATAACTTGGCACCACCCTTTTAGTAGATCTACTATGGGATGGCAATGCACTTGCTTGAGTATCGTGGCATCAAGAATGCCACAGAAAATGTGCTTAAGTGTGAGATATAATGGCACACTTGGGGCATTCCTCAACTTGAGCATAAGGTGACCTAGTTTTTGACCACCTTGTTGGAATGCACCCATACCTAATATCAAAAATTTGATCTAAACTAGGCTATGGTTGACTACAATATGCTGAAGGAAACCTTCTTGAAAGAGTTTAATATCCCTAAATTTGAGTATCATAGCATCACAATGCTCAAAGAAATTATCCAAGGATTATCCAAGAGTATGCCCCTGTATGACACATGATTTAAAACTCTTTTCTCTAAGCTTTTGTATGAAATTCACCCCTCCCAGCACATGTAATGGTTTGTTGGATTCATGTTAGTACCTTTCAAAAGAGCACTATCCATGAAGACCTTCATGGACCCTCGCAAAGTTCTTAAATCCATGCTTTAGGCCAAGGTAGTAGGTAGGACCAATACTAGGATCAGTCCATTCATGGAAGCATAAATCACCTCAAAGGCCTCCCAACTACAAAAGATGACTATTGGTTCTACATATGACACTCATAATGGGTTATGGTGCACCAACTATGAGATGGAGGAGCATAATAATAATAATTTCCTGTGAAGAAATTTTTACACCCTAATTCTCAACTATGAAGTTTGTCTTGGGCCACATGACTCTTAAAACTATCCTCTACTATAGTGTGCTAGTCAGGTAAACATTACCATTTATTGTAAGATGTGAAATGACTATACACACTCCATAGTGAACTATCACATCATCTATGAGATGTACCAAAACATAGAAAGAGGCATGAGGTAGGCGACAACATCAATTGGCAATCAGGTAGGTCAATGAAATGAAGGCTAGTGAGGCACATATAGGTGAGGAGGAGGATGTGGTGAAGTAAGATTCCCACCACAATCATGTTACAAGTGTGGGTTAATTAAGCATTATTAGTGTGATTTCCCCACGTACCTAACATGTGGGTATTATCAAAGACCACATGCAGCTGAGGAATGCCCAAACTTCTACAAAAATTTGACTCAAGGTCAGCCAAACAAAGGTGCCACAATGGTTAAGCATAAATCTAAAGAATAAAGGTGGGCTCCCAATCCATAATAGACTCACAAAGAACCTTATAAAGTGTGGGTCATGACCTAGAGTGGGTTCACCACTCAACCAACCCTTGTGCTAACCCATGAACTGTGCTTGGAGTATGGCAAATCAAGCCACATTGAGCATATAGTGTGCCCTGAGCCAAAATTTACACTCTATCTTGACCTTGTGTGATAGAAGGATGTCCTACAACAAGCCATGATGTGATATATAATTTTTAGGGTGAACTCTAGATGGCCAAAAATCTAGAGGCATAGGCCACTGCATTGCACAAAAGACAAGACAACCATGAGGTTGAAGTACAGGAGTTGATTGAGATCCTATGCCTCCTACAAATTAAAGGGATGCTACCCCTACTAAAATATTTGCTATTGAATCATGTAGGGAAGAAACTATAAAAAAAGGTTGCACCTCAAATGATTGAAGTTATTGCATCATATATGGAGTAGGCACATAAAGTAAGGCATAATCAGAATGCAAATTATGACCAAGAGTTATTGATCAATGCCACCATCAATGGATGGTTAATTTTTTAAGTACTTATAGACATGGGTGTTGAGGTTAATATTTTAGCCAAAACCATCTAGGATAGTATGGGACAATCACCCTTGAGACCCTCACCTCACATGTTGTTCATGGTGAACAAAATCCAAGTGCAACCTATCAGGATCTTGAAGGGCACCCTTGTAGATATCATGGGAATCGAGTTCTAAGTGAACTTCAAGGTCATCAAGTTGACAGAGTAGGATACCTATCTAGTGCTCTTGGGTAAGCCATGGTGCTATGCGAATAATGAAAACATGCAATTCAAAAAGTGCTACATGACTTTTGAAAATGGAAAAGGGAGGGTGGTGATCCCCCTATAAAGTGACCAAGGGTGCGCACATGTGGAGAGTATTGATCTAGAGGATGAGATCAACCAAATTTACAACATCATAGTGTAGGGCACCAAAAAGCTCAACTCTAGTAACCAAGGTGTACTCAAATGGGAGGATGGATAATCAACCTCTAATACAACTAACGTAGCCTATGAATAATGGGTAGAAGAGGCTTACGAGGTCACTAGTTAAAGGTGGTGCCTAATGCACATAGTTGAGCCAAAACTAGCCAAAATAGGACTAGTTAAGATTGAGCACAATTAGAAGAAATAAATTCTCCACCCTAAGAAGGCTGGAAAAAGGGTGTTCTAGATAAGTAAAGGGAAGATTGTATCACTCCTAAAATATGAAAGAATTCAGCCTATAGAGAGGTATCACTCCTAAAATATGAAAGAATTCAGCCTATAGAGAGGTATCACTCCTAAAATATGAAAGAAGTCAGATTAATAAGGATAACAGCCAACATGTAAAATTAATAGTGAGACCATATGTTCCTGACATCATAACCAACTAGCAAGTTTTTAATAGCGATCATCAAATTGTTAATTTTCTATGAGATGAGGTTAAATCTCAAGCAAAAATCAGTCAAGGCTCCAAGGGAAATATGGGGATCAATAATTTAATTAAATACTAACAAGTTTCCCATGGGTCTTGTTATTTTAGAAGGTATCTTCAACTCTGATGATCAGATGAAGTGTAACAAGAAAAATCTCATGATCAAGGAAAAAGACTATGAGCCAGTAGTCATCTTATAAGGCAAAGCATTGAAGATCGTAAAGGTATGTAACACTTATAAACTCAGAATCATTCTCTATGATCAATCTATGCACCAATACTTTGAGGCCAACTCAAAGGTATCTTCAATTGGTTTAGCATCAGTGTGGTTCATGTCTTGATGATTTGAATTACCACTAGCCAAATACATGTTATGTCCCTTCGTAAATTTTATTGCTTTTGCTTTAACCAAGGTAGATTTATACATAAAATCAGTTGTAGGAAGCACTGGGTTTGATTCTATGCATAGTTTGAAAACTGTTTCATTTTATGCCACACTCTTCTTGCTGAGACTATTAACTAAAGGATAAAATATACCATTAAACTAATAACTAATAATAAAAATAATATTTAAAATAAATCCAATCTAATTCATATGTGTATGTATATGTGTCTATATATACACACATATACATACATATATGTATATATGTGTGTTTGTATATATATGTATAATTTTAGTTTTATATGTATGTATATGTATATAAGTAAGTGTGTATATATAACTAAAGTTTATATATAATATATATAATTTTAAGTTTTTATTTATCCAATGCATACCATCCAATAAAAATAAGGTTGTTTGAATGAAAGTCATTTTCTTTCCTCACCATCTCTGGCTATGGACTAGTGCAGCAATGGTTAAAAACTATGCAGTAAAAGTGGTCCTCCCCAGTCTCTATGGGGGTTAGAATTGAATAGATTGCTTGAGGTATTATAAAATAGACAACTTATATAGACACATGAAAAGTGTCACAATCATATACCTTATCCAAATTCTATAATTATAACCATTGAAACAATAAAAACTGACACCCTTACACTCAATTATATCTAAAGTAATTTAGCCTTAATACTATTATGGATAATCTTCCAATATTATAATAAATTTACTTATCCCCTTAAAACAATGTAAACAGGATTGCCCCTATGTATAAAGTTGAAACCCGAAAGTCAGTGTTAAAAATATTAAAATTCTATTTCTTCCTACTAAAAAAACTATTAAGCTCAAGAAAAAATAAAATATATTAATTATAATTACTACAAATTCAAATTCATAAAAAAATATACACATAAAATTCATTATTCTGCTCCCAAATTATTGAAATAAAAATGGATATTAACACCAATGAAATTCTGATTTAAATATTACCAAAGAATTATGCTCGAAACTAACTAGCAAATACCTGTTCACTCTATTCTTAGTCTCACATTGATTGTTGTCTTTTGATTATGTTTAAAAAAGAAAATGATATAAGTACGTACGTGAATGTTCCAAATGTTCTAAATATGAATATATGCAACATGCAAAGGAATGTATTTGACCAATTGTATAGTCAATTAAAAAAAATTGATGCCTATCAGCACCAGATTAATATACGCTGAAGTAACAGCTGATTTCTTATCAGCACCAAAATGGATTTGGACTGAATGAATATTGTCAGATTAATATACGCTGAAGTAGAAGATGATTTATACCTGATTTTATTTTCATGTCAAGTTCAAGAAGACCCCCGACATGAATTTTGAAGTATACACCTTTCTCTGAGTAGAGAAATACATGCTTAACAAAATTATGTAATTTCAGCTTCACCTGATGGTGATCTGCATCCTATTCGTATATTTGGAATTATTAATGGGGCTCTGTATTTGAATTGTCATAGCCATCAAATTGAACATTAAAAAATGTCCAATTTATTAAATCTCTTAGTACCAAGAACATTAATATAGCTCTTTCCACATAAGTACTTGTCATAGTCATCTGCAAACTACATGATAGCATTTGCACCTTCTGACATTTCATAGCAAATTATAACTACTTCCATTGAACTTGATGGAAAAACAACAATCAAGTTTTAGATCCATATATAGTCCTTCGAACCATGTCACAACAATTTTGTGTCATTATCATCGGTTTGTCTTACATTCAAGATGGACTGACTCCACTGGTTGAATTTTAGCAGCATGAAAATTCAGATACAAATTATCTTATAATACAACTGCCATCTGCATCATCTGCTATTGCATTGATATATTGTCTTTTTTACATGTCTCTGTGGTACATTATTTTTGGCATTTCTGATAGTCTAACTGGCCTATATATTTCTACCATACACGCAATGATTACATAATAAATAAATGAGGGCACACAAAACCAATATATGATTTCAATGTAGGTGATGTCTCCGACATGGATAGAGTTTGGTTATCAGCCTTTTGTCCTCATAATAGTGATAGTTACTTTGCCCTCTGTGTGAATTTTAGTAAGAGCAATTGCAGCCTTTCAGAAAATCTTGATCAGAGGAAGCAACAGATGGAGATTTAGCATGATCACCAACAGGGTGTTGAATTGGTCTTTTTAGGGACCTTAGAATCCTCAGGGTAATATCATTAAGAGTCGCATCCCCTTCTACTCCGCTGGATTTCACTACTGCAACCAGATGGTTTAAAACTTTGGCTTACCCTGAGACAACCGTCCTCCAAATTCAAGTTCACTATATTTCCACTTCTATCATACAAGGAAATTAATCAAGACCATTATAACATTGTGGTTTTCATTGTAACTCACCGGACAGGTGAAGCATGCTAGAAGATGTTGATGATAAATCAAGCAACGAAACTATCTTTTCTGCTTATAGTTATAAATCATATCAGTTATCTATCTTTTCTGGTTCATTGATAATCAACAGTAGAGTTTTGAGGAGGAATTGAGTTTGTTTTTTGAAGTTCTTATGTATCAAATCCATTTTAAATGGCAATCAATATACATTTGATTCTTGTTATAGCAATTACTTTTGAAGTTTAAAGTAGACCTTCCCTGAAGTTGAAATAGCTTTTATTTATGACAGTAGCATAAATCAATTCTCTATGCTGCGCCATGTAAAAATTAAATTATTTTCTTTGTTATGCCTTCTAGTTTAGGAAATTGTTTGCAAAGACCACCATCAATAACATTCTGCTCAGGATTCTTCATTTTACTGGTAATTAAATTGATAACATTCTGTGCAAATGAATTTTTCATGTTACTAGCCAGAAGAAACATAGTTTCACTAGTAATCAAAACTGATCTATAAGCCATGTGACCTTGGCCATGTAAATAAGTATGTTCCTGCTTCAAGTGCATCTGTAAGTGCAGGGAAAAAGGTTAACAAAAGCTTGTTGTGTGAAGGCAACAATTCTACCAACTGATGCAGTTTCTACTTCAAAGGGTATTTCCAGAACAAAGACTGGGCTTGGTTTTTACTCTCCACACAGTACCCAATCTCTTATGCATATTCCACATTTTTACCTTGAGTATGAACCATCAACAATATAAACGTTTTTCCCATCAGGTTTACTTCACCAAACATGAATTAGACAATTGCAATTCACACTTGTCCTAATCTTCAAATTGCAGCCATTTGTATTAGTACATAAAACTTTGCCACAAAAGATAATTATCTTTAAACTAAGATCATCATTATAGAAATTGAACACGAAGCAAGGGATAGCAAGTGTTTTGAACATTTTTTGCGGGTGTCATCTATGCCTATCAACTTGCTAAGTAAAAATGAATCCCTTACCAATATGAAAATCACAGCCAAAATATTACATCATTGATTTAAGTATGCACTCCCTGCAGACATTAAAATCTGCCCAAGAACAATAAATGCTCATGATATTGTAATTAAGGAGTTGGAGGATGAAGCAACCATTATTGTAGCAATTTCAAGTGACACAGCTTTTATAAATGAAATTCTTGTTACATTTGGGAGTTACAATAAATTAATTTGCTACCCATTTTAGAGTTGAGGCAGTTGTGGACTCCTATTTGAATAGTTCTAACGTTGCTAACGTTTATTCATCTAGTAAAAAATGTATTTCTTTGAAAGAAAAAAAATAAGAACAAATTCTTGAGAGAGTTATAGCATATATTATAACATATATTGTTAAAGAACTTACCAATAAATTTAAAAAACTATAAAAAGTTTAAATTGATAAAGAACTCATCAATCAATTTAAAAAAATTATAAAACGTAAGCTACAATTAAGTTAGCAACTTTTCTACTAATCATTTCATATGCTGCATTTAAAATATAAGTCAAATTTTTATTTTTATTTTAATTGAAGAGTGTATCTATATATTAATAAAATATGAGTATAGTACAATGTTAATCATACAAAAAAATAGGTGGAGAAGACACACTCCATGGGCAAAGGAACACAAAGCAATAAAGAGGACAATTAAGCAGTTCCATCAAACATGGAAGTTAGGGGAGGCAATGGAGATAGTGGGCCTTGAGGCTTATCACCCCATCCTCCTAGAGTAGGAGGATCCTTGTCCACAGGTAAGGGCTCCCAGCCGTCAATTTGTTGAGCTTTCAATTCATCATCTTTGTGTCTTTTAGGAGAGATTCCCAGAGTAAGTCATAAAAATTTATCTTGTGAGGGAGGACCCCAACCCCTATTGTCACTATCATGATTCAAGGGAGGAGGGCCCTAACCCCTGACATCACCTCCAAAACTAGAAGAGCCACTCAAACCACCACATCATAGAGAAGACCATCAAGGTGGTGATCGACCAGGGGAATGACTCTTGTGTTTAGTTCTAGAACGCTATCAATGTGGACCATGACCTCGCCCTCGGGGAGGCATAAGATAACATGGTGACTCATGAGGTTCTCGGCTAACCGTGCACGAGGCATTTCCCCAGTGGTCGAGAAAATGCTGGAGATGGTTAAGTTCTAGGTGAAATTTATCAATCTAGCTTTGAATATGAAGAGTAACATTAGATAGAACAATAATTTTGTTAATAAAAAAAAACTACATTCTAGCTCTTCATGATTAAAGCAAGCATAATTTATAGCTTTCCTTAACTTTGAAATAAAATATCAGCTCGAAAGATCTACCAAAATCTATTGTATTTTTCATGAGGCAGAGTCAAGTCTCCTAAAAGAGACATTTTCCACATATAACTTTTAGGCAAAAAGACTAAAAGAGGGAATGAATCTAACACCATGTGGATTGTGTGTGAGAAAAAAAGAGCCATTTTCCACATAATATAATTAATGAATAATAAATGTGGATTCATCATATACTAAGGTGAATTATAGAACTGTTGACGCAGTGGATTGCACCCTGGGCAGGAGGCCAAGCTCCTGCCTTCCACACGCAACAATGGAAACTCCCCTCTCGCCTGTGGGACCGACGAAGCTGGGGGGAGAGTCTCTAGATAAGGGCTAGCTCCCTCTGATGTATTTTTTAGGTCCTGGACTTCCTACTGCTAACAAATAAATGAAAAAGGGGGGGGAGGATGAAAAGGGAGAAGGATGCTGAAACAAAACCTAAACCTAAACTTAAAAAGGTGATACACCAAAAAAGATGACCCACTCAGCCCGAACATACACTTTTCACCAAGAAGAAGCTATCCCACACTTCATCTAATGTGGGAGACTCTTCTATATCAGTGAGTCAGGGGTTCGTAGAGATACAAGGAGGAAGAACTATCAAAGGTGTTCTGAGACACACTTTGGCAACCTATTCACTTGCGCCTATAATCCTGTAGTAGACACTTTTGGCGGACCTACAGAAGAAGAAACTTCACAATGCACTAGACATGTTGGAATCGTTCTGTGAAAAGCATAAAATAAAATGACTTAACACAAAAAGAAAACATAGACATATGCATGAGTGCAAGTCCAAATGGGGGTAAAAAATTGCTAAGTCTTGATTCAAGGTAAAATCTAGCAGAGTTCTGCTTTACAAGCCTAAGAGATTTTTGGGCAGATCTTGCCTTACAAGCTAAGAGATTGGATCCTTTCTCAAATGAGAAGTTTTACAATATATAGAAAGAGAAGAGAACTTGGCGCTTTCTGAAAAAGACTTTGGCACTCTTGACAAGCTGGCCCATGTGCATTTGAGAGCATCAGGAAGAGGAAGTCACTGTTGCTGATGTCATTCTTCTAGAAGAGGCCTACTGGAACCATGTTGTGTAATCACTGGTCTTGACTTTGGTGTTCAAACATTAATGTGAAAGCATGGGCCGTGCCTCTTTTTTGCAAACAAGACTGCTCCTTCCAGATATTCATGTAGTTTTTCTGCTTATAAATGCAAAATGGAGAAAATAGGCCATGTCGCTTACTGTTCACATTGTTTGATGACCACTTGGCAGGCACTATTCCAACTACAAGAATAAATCCCTAAGTTGACACCTCTTCTTTGCCACCTAGACTATTTGTCCGCTTCTGCACTTTGTCTCTCCCTAGTTTTGTCTCTTTCTGGCTCCTTCAGCCCTCAAGGCTATCTTCTCGGTGGGTCACTGAGTTCCTTGGGCTCTTCTTATTCTTTTTCAAAAGCAATAGCTATTTCATCACCTTAAACTTGATGTCCGTGGGCCCATCACTATTTGAAAATCAACGGCTAGTTCGTCGTGCTTGATTTTGACGTGTTCGGGGCCCGTCACCCCTTGGACTTTCTTCATCCTTTTCCTTTCCTTTGGCTTCTCACTTGGCCACTTTCTCCATGAATATTTTCCTGTAGACATTTTCCCATGGACTTTTTTCCTGCAAACTTTTTCCCACAGACAAAAAGTCTGCAAGAATTGTTTTGAGCACTTTGCCTTAGTCTTTTTGGAATTTCTCTCAGGATTTTCTTTTGAATTTATTCAGACTTTTTGTCTGAAGGTATTCCTTCAGACAAAAAGTATAAAGAAATTATTCTTCGCCTTAGCCTTAGTCTTTTTACTTGTCTTCCCTTGGATTTTTTGCTCGTAGCCTTTCCGAAGAAATTATGTCTTCGTTCTTTGCTCTCACCTACCTTCTGAATTCCGTGCCTTTCAAATTCCTTCAGGCTTTTTGTTTGAAGGAATTCCTTTGGACAAAAAGTCAGAAGGATTTCTTCCTTCGCTTCTTCGACTACCTTTGAAAATTGCCCTTCAGAAAAATTGGAAACGACCCTTCCGAAGGGTACTTCTTTTGCCTTAAACAAATTTTTGAAGGAAACTTACCTTTTCATCTTTTCTCTGTGGCCTCTTTGAAAGTGTTCCCTGCCCTCCACAAGGGCACTTGAGTCTCGAACTACCCTTCGCAAGGGCACTTGAAATGGTCCATTTTGTGCCTAAGTGTTGAATTTGTCTCTACCTGCAGAGTCTGTAGAAACTCTCTGCAGAGTCTGTAGAAATGGACCTGCAGAGTTTGTATAAACTCTCTATAGAGTCCATAGAAATGGGCCTGTAGAGTCCGTAGAAGCTCTAAGACTTGTGCAAAATCAAAAAATGAACTGGCTCAGAATAGCAAGGAAAGAAGGGGACCAATTTTGGCTTGTAGGACCAAAATGGTCAACAAATTGGTGACTCCCAGGGGAAGCATGCCTCCTATGCTTAGAGGCCATTTGCCTTAAAATCCATTGGGCACAGAGTCAAAATGCAGCTTTGAAGAAAGGTTAAAAATAGCCTTGAGAGATCCCAAAATCAATCATGAAGCCTTTTACCCCACACACAAAGGAAAACACACACAAGGCTAAAAACACTACTTGTGCAAACAACACTTAGGGCATTCAAACATTAATGTGAAAGCACAGGCTATGCCTCTTTTCTGTAGACAAGACTGCTCCTTCTACATATTCACACAGTTTGTTTGCTTATAAATTCAAAATGGAGAAAATAGGTCATGCTACTTACTGTTCGTGTTGTTTAATGACCACCTGGCAGGCACTGTTCCAACTACAGGAATAAATCCCTGAGTTGACACCTCTTCTTTGCCACCTGGACTGTTTGTTTGCTTCTGCACTTTGTCTCTTCCTACTTTTGTCTCTTTCTAGCTTCTTCAGCCCTCGGGGATATCTTCTCAGTGGGTCACTAAGTTCCTTGGGCTCTTCTTGTTCTTTTTCAAAATCAACGGCTATTTCACCACCTTAAACTTGACGTCCGTGGGCCCATCACTGTTTGAAAATCAACGGCTAGTTCACTGTGCTTGATTTTGACGTCTTCGGGCCCATCACCCCTTGGACTTTCTTCAGCGTTTTCCTTTCCTTTGACTTCTCACTCAGCCACTTTCTCCATGGATATTTTCCCACAGACATTTTCCCACAAACTTTTTCCCGCAGACAAAAAGTCTGCAAGAATTGTTTCAAGCACTTTGCCTTAGTCTTTTTGGAATTTATCTTGGGATTTTCTTCTGAATTTATTCAGACTTTTTGTCTAAAGGAATTCCTTCAGACAAAAAGTCTAAAGAAATTATTCTTCACCTTAGCCTTAGTCTTTTTACTTGTCTTCCCTTGGATTTTTTGCTCGTAGCCTTTCCGAATTTCTTCAAATTTTTTGTTTGAAGGAATTCTTTCAGACAAAATGTCTGAAGAAATTATGTCTTCATTATTTTCCTCACCTACCTTTCGAATTCCTTTAGACTTTTTGTCTAAAGGAATTCCTTTGAACAAAAAGTCTAAAGGATTTCTTCCTTTGCTTCTTTGACTGCCTTTGAAAAGTGCCCTTCAAAAAAATTGGAAACAACCCTTGCAAAGGGTACTTCCTTTGCCTTAAACAAATTTTCAAAGGAAAGGCTTTTCTCTATGGCCTCTTTGAAAGTGTTCCCTACCCTCCACAAGGGCACTTGAAATGGTCCATTTTGTGCCTAAGTGTCAAATTTGTCTCTACCTATAGAGTCTGTAGAAACTCTCTGTAGAGTCCATAGAAATGGACCTGTAGAGTCCATAGAAACTCTTTGTAGAGTCTGTAGAAATGGGCCTATAGAGTCCGTAGAAGCTCTAAGACTTGTGCAAAATCAAAAAATGAATTGGCTCAGAACAGCAGGGAAAGAAGGGGACTGATTTTGGCCTGTAAGACCAAAATGGTCAACAAGAACTAAGTCCAAACAGCCTCAACTCATACAAAAAAACTAACTACAAAATTAGGAGAAAGGGTCTAGTCCTCTATTCGAACCTCTAATACTAAATGTACCATCCCTTATTACATCATAGAACCAATATTCTATAGGAAATGAAATCTTATGGAATCATAAATCATCTCACTATAAGATGGTTACAAGCATTCAATGAGACATGTCCAGCCAAGATCAAATTTGAATTAGATCCTACTCAATCTCAAGGAAATAAGGACCAAGATCATGCCAACTAATCTCTAAATTGAACTTGGGTGGCTACAGCTATTCTAACACTCATCAAAGTACTTAATTGGTCATAGTATGTGCAATAGGGGCCATACTTGGTCAAGACAAAGTTTTTTCTTTTATGTTCTCGAATTGAATTTACGGAGCCAAAAAAATTTGAGATCCATAGGAATGCCTAGTTGGCCATGTCCTACACTATGATGATCACACTTGATTAAGTCCTTTTTTTTATTTTTGTGGTTTATTCATACTTAATCCTTATGTTCATTCCATCATATGGATAACCCACTATTTTATTTACTTATGAATCTACACCACATGGTACCTCTTGTACTAGAAGACAAGATAATTCTTGAACTTGATTACACATATTTGATTGGGGTTACATTTTAATTTTTGGACGTAGATGGCTTAAACAAGCAAGTCAGCCATCAAATTTTATATGAATCCCTTTTGTGGAGGTCCATATATCTTCATCTAGAAATTCATACTATGTGGTTATCTCTCATTGTTTGGGGAGCCAACATGTCTTTCATATGTTAGGGCCATACTACGTGGCATATTTTTTCCATCCCTCTACTCAGTTGAGGGTCCTATGCCATTTCAAAGTTTTCTTTCCAAGGTGTAGAAATATATTTATGAATGGAAAGATCTCTCTCACCCATAGCTCACAAATCCTGACTCAATATTTAATGTGTCCTAACTACCCCAGAGCCTCAAGATGTTGACATGTGGCCTCATCCTGAACATTCACACAATCTCCTCTTTTTTGTCTATTATAATTGACCTAGGAGTGTGAGGAATCTGTATGTTTCCACATGGCATCATCCCATTCACTCTAAGAGTCTTATACTTTTCCACTTAGTAATAACCATCCTAAGGCCTAAGGAAACTGGATTATGCCAAATGGCATCATCCCATGCACCTAGAGGATCTTTTAGTGGATGCTTTTTCCTAGGCACTTTAGAGGAGTGGACAAGTGAGGAATCAACATGTGTAATTTCTCATTTTTTGGGGCTTGTAGCAAATGAACTAGCTGTTATAATTCAAATAAAAAAGTAGTCATTAGACTTCAATTTGCCTAATTTTAATTGAAAATGACTAAGTCTAAAATTTTAAAAGGAAAGGAGAAAAGCTCAAAGAATTATCGATTAAAAGGGGGGATTTTTTCCAAAGACAACCACTATGACCCATTTCAAAAATAAAATGACTAAGTATAATGATCAAGTAGTATAAACATAGTCAATTTTAAGCTATTTAAGGGAATAAATAGATCCAAAATTAATAAATTTAAATAGTTTGGTTTGAAGAGAAAGAATTTTGATTATTTGATGGTCTTGATAGGCTAGATGGCCATCAATAACACTGACATGGATCTTAGAATATCAACTAGTTGGTAGGTTCATGCCACATGACAGTCATTCACTCATCTGGGGCCTAATTGAGTGTTCACATGCATCATTGTTGGGCCCCCTTTTATACCAGCTATGTGGATATCACCAACTAGACCTATCTTAATGTGAGGTAATATTTGGAGTGGTTTCTCCCTTTTTATACCTTTTGGCACCAGTTAGAGGAATCCTCAAGGATCCCATCCCAATTGGTAGGTAGTTGCATGACACCGACCTTCAAAGGACATCCCTATAAGAAATTGTACATGGTAGATCGAGAAGCACATTTGCTAAAAGAGTAGAGAAGGTGGGATAGTGACCTCTAGTGATAGTTCAGCATATGATGTGCACTCATCCAACCTATGCAGCATAACGGATCTAACAGACTCATGACTCCCAGCAAAAACTCATCACTTAGCATGCACCCATCTAACCTGGCAAGGAGATGACCAATTCCCTATAAAATAAAGATTGCATTTAAATAAAAGAGGAGAGGAGATGAAGGAAATGAAGCTTTGGTGAAATAGAGAGCCATCATTAGTATTTCATAGTCTGCATAAGATAAATTAGGCATTCGAATGTATAGCCCAAGCTCACCTGTGAGCCTTTGGGTATGAGTAGTGATAGGGAAGAGCATATGCTCTATTTTATATCTTGAACTTTGTATTCTGAACTAAGAAGTTAATGAAGAATGTTGCTAAAACATTAAAGTGTTGATTCTTCTAGTATAAATAGTGCATTGTTATATTTATGACTTAGTTTATAATAGCACTGATATAGTTCTTTACATGAATGTATTTTAATATGGAGGTTTATCCATGGTCACTAATGGCATCTTTGTGTCATATAACGACTTTGACCTACCTATAAATAAACTAAGTTTTGGAACCTAAATATGCCAAGGCCCTAAGACCCATGCCTAAAGTGCTACCTTGAGGATGAGCACTTGAATCCAAGCCATCCCCATGACTTTTCTAAGAGATCAAATGACCCTATACTATTTATTCCCATGGATTGCACTATTGAGAGCTTGATCTAGCCAAAGATGATCTTTCACCTTAGTACTTGTGCCTTTGAGAAGGCTCATGCCTATTTAACTTCCTAGAATAACCTAGCACCAGTAGGTTGCCTAAACAGTCTTACCCATGACTACGTCCCTTTGAACCTAATGTTGCACCATGTTGGAACTAACCCAATGCGGGGTTGGTCCCTTTTCTATTGCACTTTAAGTGAGCACAAAAGGTTTTCACCTTGTGTGAATTGATGCTAGCATAATAATGTAAAAAATTTATTGCAACAAACCCTATTATGCTCATACCTACCTATACCAAAAACTCAACTGACTTGGCTTAATAGTTAAGTGCATGACTAAGCACAAAATCTAGCTTAGTGAACATTTCTACAACATTTTAGTTCAATTACTGGGACTCATATTGAATTTCATTTCTATAATGGTGTAACAAAGCGATGCTCTGACTATCACTTGAGAACATCAAGTGTTATCTAGAGTAAGTGGAAGATAGTTTCACATAGAATCATCCCACATGCAAAGGATATGAGCCAAGAAATGGGTACAAACCAACCTATATGATGCTTTATATGAGGTGTTCTTTTACGAGCTACCTAAACATGTGTACCAGTGGTGGGTTGCCTATACCCATGATACAAGGTGAAGCTATGGCTATCACCACAAATACATAATAGAGTTCTTAGAGAGGCTTAAGATCCTAGAGGAAGTTTGGATGTGTGTTATGGATAAGTGGTGGAGTGGTGCACTAAACAATTACATATTAGATTTCACAGTGTCAACCTTCTCATTCTTGAAAGAAGAAGAGTATGATTTTATTCATGAACCAAAGGACATGTTCATAAGAAGGATCGACACTAAACTGAAGAAGCTTCTATTGGATTACGGTATAGAAATCATAAGAATATAAGGCTAAATTCCTTGCATGTATGAGTAAGTTTAGAAGGTGATAAAGGGAAGTGTAGGTGAGGTAAAATGGTAGAGGACAAGTGACCTAACACTCAAGATCTCTATAGGTTGAACTATAGTAAGTGAATGTGTAGGATGATGGAGGATCTAGAATATAGAAGTGTTGAGAGGACCCATAGTGAGTAGGAAGGGTATGGGGAAGGATCCTTTGAATTATAGCAGTGTGAAGAGAGAGAGGAAGAAGCAAGAAACTAGGTTCAATAGTTTGGTGTAAGATGCAGTGGGTCCCTACATGATGTGGTGACTAAGGATGTGCTAGAAGAGCCTACCCCCTTTGAACCTAAAGTGTAAGCTCATGCACTAGATTCTCCACCAAAATAGATAAGAATAGTAACTAAACCTATTATCAAAGTTGACTTTGATAGGATTCAACATTTGGATCAAGAGTTTGTTATTGAGAAAGTGATTCCCTACAAGGAACTGAGTGAAGATACGGTGAACCTATCAAGCACCAATCTAGGAACCATTAACATAGGTGCAAACATTCTTGTACAAATGATGTTAGCTGTAATGACTAGGCAACAGCTTGTAAGAAGTGGCACAATGCCATAGGTGAGTGTTATTGCATTGACAATTTTGACAATGTAGCTAAAAATGATAGGGTCAATTCCCCAACCTACAATTGGTACTAGAGGGCCACCTCCAACACATGTATATGAAGGACATGTGCCTTAGAACTTGGCACCACCCTTTTAGCAGATCTACTACGAGATGGAAATGCACTTACTTGAGTATCGTGGCATCAATAATACCATAGAACATGTTCTTAAGTGTGAGATATAATGTCACACTTGGGGCATCCCTCAACTCGAGCATAAGGTGACCCAATTTTTGACCACCTTGTTGGAATGCACCCATACTTGATATCAAAAATTTGATCTAAACTAGGCTATGGTTGACTAAAATATGCTAAAGGAAACCTTCTTGAAAGAGTTTAATATCCCTAAATTGGAGTAGTAGAGCATCACAATGCTCAAGGAAATTAGCCAAGGATTATTTGAGAGTATGCACCTGTATAACACATGATTTAAAACTTTTTTCTCTAAGCTTTTGTATGAAATTTACCCCTCCTAGCACATTTAATGGTTTGTTGGAGTCCTGTTAGTACCTTTCAGAAGAGCACTATCCATGAAGACCTTCATGGACCCTCACAAAGTGCTTAAATCCATGCTTCAAGCCAAGGTAGTAGGTAGCACCAATATCAGGATCAGTCCATTCATGGAAACATATATCACCTCAAAGGCCTCCTAACTACAAAAGATGACTGTTGGTTCTACATATGAAACTCGTAATGGGTTATGGTGCACCAAATGTGAGATGGAGGGGCATAACAAGAATAATTTCCTGTGAATAAATGTTTGCACCCTAATTCTCAACTATGAAGTTTGTCATGGGCCACATGACTCTTAAAATTATCCTCTACTATAGTGCGCTAGTCAAGTAAACATTACCATTTATTGTAAGATGTGAAATGCCTATACACACTCCATAGTGAACTATCACATCATTGATGAGATGCACCAAAACATAGAAAGAGGCATGAGGTAGGTGAAAACATCAATTGGCAATCAGATGGGTCAATGAAATGAAGGCTATGACTAGCATAATATGGGTTATGGGAACTAGTGAGGCACATATGGGTGAGGAGGAGGATGTGGTGAAGTAAGATTTCCACCACAATCATGTTACAAGTGTGGGTCAATTAATCATTATCAGTGTGATTTCCATACATACCCAACATGTGGGTATTATCAAAGACCACATGCAGTCGAGGAATGCCCAATCTTTTACAAAAAATTGACTCAAGGTCAGCTAAACAAAGGTGCCAAAATAGTTAGGCATGAATCCAAAGAAGAAAGGGGGGATTCCAAGCCATAATAGACTTGCAAGGAACCTTATAAATTTTAGGCCACAACTTAGAGTGGGTTCACCACTCAACCGACCCTTGTGCTAACCCAAGAACTATGCTTAGAGTATGGAAAATTAAGCCACACTGAGCATATATTGTGACATGAGCCAAATTTTGCACCCTATCTTGAACCTATGTGATATAAGGATGTCCTACAACAAGCCATGAGTGTGATATATAATTTTCAGGGTGAACTCTAGATGGCGAAAAATATAGAGGCATAAGCCACCGTATTGTGCAAAAGATAAGACAACCACGAGGTTAAAGTATAGGAGTTGACCGAGATATTGTGCCTCCTATAAATTAAAGGGATGCTACCCCTGCTAAAATATTTATTATTAAAGCATGCAAGGAAAAAACTAGAAGAAAAGGTTGTACCTCAAATGATTGAAGTTATTACATCATATATGGAGTAGGCACATAAAGTAAGGCATAATCAGAATGCAAAGCATGACCAAGAGTTATTGATCGATGCCACCATCAATGGATGGTTAATTTTTTAAGTACTTGTAGACATGGGTGTCGAGGTTAATATTTTGACCAAAACCATTTGGGATAATATGGGACAACCACCCTTGAGACCCTCACCTCACATGTTGTTCATGGTGAACAAAACCCAAGTGCAACCTATCAAGATCTTGAAGGGCACCATTGTAGATATCATGGGCACCGAGTTCCAAGCGAACTTCAAGGTCATCAAGTTGGCAGAGTAGGATACCTATCCATTTCTCTTGGGTAAGCCATGGTGTTATGCGAATAATTCAAACATGTACTTTAAAAAGTGATACATGACTTTTGAAAATGGCAAAGAGAGGGTGGTGATCCCCCTATAAAGTGACCAAGGGCCCCCATATGTGGAGAGTATTGATCTTGAGGATGAGATCAACTACATTTACAACATCATAGTGTAGGGCACCGAAAAGATCAACCCTAGAAACCAAGGTGTACTCAAATGGGAGAATGGATAATCAACCTCTAATACAACTGACATAGCCTATGAATAATGGGTAGAAGAGGCTTATGAGGTCACTGGTCAAAGGTGGTGCCTAATACACATAGCTGAGCCAAAACCAACCAAAATAGGACTGGTTAAGATTGAGCACAGTTAGAATAAATGGATTACCCACCCTAAAAAGGCCAAAAAAAGGGTGTTCTATCTAAGTAAATGGAAGTGTATATCACTCCTAAAATATGAAAGAAGCTAGCCTATAGAGAGGTATGTCCATGGCATTAAAGCTTGTGTCCCCAAAGAATGGATAGAATGGTCTTGTTAGTACATACCTTGAAGTGTATTACTACTTAGTGGTGGGTAGTGAAAAGACCTAACTTGCCAACTTGGCAAGATGTAAAGGTAAAAATATGCACTAGGTTTGGCAAGAGTAATGAAGACTTAGATAGACCCTCTTATTCAGGTGATTCTGACCTAATCACACATGTGGAGTTGTGTGAAGAAACTTGAACCATCTATGATGAGAATGTGCCAAAAGGCCTATGGGTACATGCCTTTTATAGGACTATGAAAACATGGGTGCAAACATGGTACATTGTAAATGAGATTCACCATGAGATAGGGATCTGGGAGATACTCAAGAAGAGGTTCGTGCACACCTTCTCCTTTTCTTCTCAAAACCTAGAGCTATTGGAGCCACTACAAGTCGTTCATAGGGTAGTGTTTGAAAACACTGACATCCTAGAAGAGTAATTCAGTGAAATTTTTGGGGAGAAAGGACTAGTGCTCCCAACATTCTTCTAAGAGTGGGTGCTCAATAATGACTCCAGTGAGGAAGATGATGGGACCTAGAAAGAGTGAAATTGGAAGGCAAAAATGTGTGCACCTTGTGGATGACAACACCCTAAATGAATATGATCCAATGCATCTTTGAAGTGAAGAAACTAAGGGGACCTAACAAGTTGAAGCCTCTCATGAGGATAAGAATGAGTCCTACTATTTGCCATTCAAGACCACAAAATTAGACATCAGTATAGAAGGTGAGATAAATATTACCACTATAGGCACTTACTAGTCTGAGGTGGAGATGGCACGAATCATAGACCTCCTAAAGGAATTTTAGGAGTTGTTCTCATGAAACTACCAAGATGTGAATGGCAGTCACCCTTCCCTTAGAAAAATTAGCATCAAGCTAGTGGATGGCACGAGGCTGATCAATAAGTGCCCATAGCGAATGAATCCCAATCTCTATGCCAAGGTGAAAATAGAGATTTATAGAATGATTTCCACCGCCATCATCTACCTTATGAAAGAATCTAAATGGGTGATCTTGATGGTCATCAACATCAAGAAGGATGGGTGCATTCATATCTACATCAACTATAGACTCTTGAAGGCCACCTGCATCAATGACCCATTCCTAACCCCATTCATCAATGAGGTCCTAGATGGAGTCATAGGTTATGAAATTTATACCTTCACTGATGGTTTCTTAGGCTACCATTAGGTGCAGATTGAGAAGGAAGATAATCCTAAAATAACCTTTACAATTGAATGGGGTTATTTTTATTATAATGTGATGCCCTTTGAACTCAAGAATCTTCTAGCCATATTCTCTAGGGTAGTGATCACTGCTTTCAAGGACTTTATCCATAATTTTTTCCAAGTGTATCTCAATGACTAGACTATGTATGGTCTTGTAAAATACCACTATGAGAATCTACACCTCATGTTTGAGAAGTGTAGGTAGCTCTAGATCTCATTAAACCTAAAGAAGTGCTTCTTTTTTACCCCTTTTGAAACATTTCTCAGTCACATCATTTGCAAGGATGATTTTCTTGTTGATCTTGTAAAGATAGCCATCATCATTCATCTCCAAACTCCTTCAATGCAAAAAAATGTTCATGCCTTTCTAGGCCATTGTAGTTATTATAAGAAGTTTATCTAGAGCTATACAAGGATCACAGTACCTCTCAATGAGCTCTTATGCAAAGATGTCTTGTACTATTGGGGTGAGGCATAAGAGGAGGCTTTTGAAACCTTGAAGCTAAAGCTAGCTAGTGCACCAATTTTACAATTTTTAGATTGGATTACTCCTTTCCACGTCCATGTCAATGCTTTTGGCTCTGTTATTGTTTTCATATTGGCATAACTAGGTGAAGGCAAGATGTACTACCCCATCTCCTTTTTAAGTAGGAAATTGATGTAGGCAGAGCAGAATTACACCACCACTAAGTGCAAGGTGTTGGCAATGGTCTATGCCTTACAAAAATTTAGAAAATACCTATTGGTAACCCTATTCATCTTTTTCACGGATCACAAAGTGCTCAAGTACCTTGTGAATAATATTGTTTTACACAGGCACATATGTAGATGGATTTTTCTATTCCAAGAATTCTAGTTCTTCATTGTTTTTAAACCTAAAAAGTAGAACTTAGGACTAGACCATTTGTCCTGCATCAATTTTGGCAATGTAGTGATGCTAATTGAGGATGACATGTTGGATGTGAATATATATAGAGTCTACCATGTCCCTAGATATCTATCAAATATTATCACTTTCCTAACATCTAAGTTTATACCCCAGACCTTGTCAACTAAGTAGAAGAAACAACTTATAGTTTGTGTTTCCCCCTTATAGCTCATTGAGGGGGAGTTGTACAAACTAATTAGAGATGAATTCTTATGGCAGTGTGTTTTAGAACATGAATGGGAATCCATCCTACAAGAACCACACAAAATAATCATAGGAGGCCATTACATTGGAGATGCAATAATGTGTAACGTATTAAAGTCAGGCTTATGGTGGCCAAGCCTATTTCAATATGCCAAGGAGTACGCTAAGGTATGTGACATATGCCAATGCACTAAAAAACCCAACCACTAGATTGAAATGTCTCTCATTCCCATTTTTTCCCAAGCACCATTTGAGAAATGGGCCATTGATTTCATTGGGCCAATTACTCCCACAACATGGTGCACATGTTCAAGATATATTTTAGTGGCCACTAACTATTTCACCAAGTGGGTTTAAGCCATGTCGACCAAATAATGCATAGCCACAATAGCCACACACTTCATATAGGAGAACATCATAAGCCATTATAGGTTCCCATTGAGTCTGACTAATGATCGGGGCACTCATTTCATCAATAAGATAGTACACATCATTTTAACTAATACATGGTGATGCACACAAAACCACCCCTATCATCCCTAGGTCAATGGCACAACTGAAGCATTCAACAAAATCTTGGGAACATGCCTGATAAAGATATATGATGTTAGTCATAAGGATTGGGATGATCATGTATCAATGATATTATGGGCATATTGCATGACATAAAAATACCTGAATAAGGCTACACCATTTCAACTGGTGTTTGGCACTAAAATAGTTCTACCCATGAAATTCATGGTGCCCTCCTTGTGCATTACATAGATTGGTTACTTAGATGACCAACAGTGTTTAATCACAAGGTTAGAAGACTTGGAGCATTTGGATGAGAAGTACACTCAAGCTAACTGGAGGTAGTAGATTAAGAAGGCACACTAAAATTTTTGGCATAACAAGCATATCAAGTAAAAGGAGTTGACTAAAGGAGCATTAGTGCTACTCTATAGTTCCAAGTACTTCAAACACCTAGGAAAATTGTAAATATGATGGATGGGCCCTTACATCATCCACCACATATTGAAGATAGGTGCATGTAAGTTTCTCATGTTAACCAGTGAATTTATCCTTGGGAATTTCAATGGCAACTAATTGAATCCATATAGGTATTAGGTTGGTGCTTGCACCATGAAAACTCTAACTTCTTGGTCACTAGTCGATTTAAAGTTGAGTTGACCAAAATAAGGTTTGGCACAATCCAGACCATTCTTTTATTTTTGTTGTGTTCCTTGTATAGTGTATAGAGGTAGTGAATGGTGCACATCATCCATAAGAACTTATCTGTTATTACTTCATGCATAATTATAATTAAGTGAGTTAGGCACTTATGCCCTCTCAATGCATGAGGCCAAACATCTAAGTGGTAGGTACGTGAAGATTACCAAGTGAAATTAGGAGAATCAAAAGATATATATGTGCAATTTGAGTAGTGTAGGGCACCTGAAGACCCAAGAACAAACCACGATGGTGTTACCTTTGTGCTAAAGTTAAAAGAGGGTACATCAATTGATCCTGCACTAAGTGACCTACAAGGAAAGTGAAGATTCTCATCTTGGTTGAATAAAAATAAGTAAGTGAAGATGCACAACTAACAGTGTGCAATAGAAATAGGGAAGGAGATAAAGCACTGAAGGGAAAATATAAAGGATTTGTATGGGGTAGGATAGGCCAAGGCAAGATGATGTGCAAAAAATTGACCAAGGCAAGGAAGTATGCTTGAAATAGGACTATATCTGGAAGACAATGTGGAACCAAGGAGTTTGAATCATGTGCATGTGAGGTGTTACACCCAATTTTCCACAAGGGAGTCAAAGGTCACATCAAATTTTACAAGCATAGAAGGAGAATGTCTAAGATAACTAGCATCCACATAAAAATGAGTGGGAATTGACTGTTTAAACCACACGTTGCTTCACCAAAAAATCTATTAGAGATCATTTAATTAGGTGGTACCAACATCAAAAATATATGCATTTAATGCATATACAAAAAGATATTTTCAAGGATTTCATATATTTTCACATTTTCTAAAAAATTAAAGCACCTATGCCATTAAGCCTGCATTAATGATGGTAGTTGATAAGGGATGGGTATAAAATGGTAAATGGAATACTTTCTTAGGTTACCAAGTTTAGGCTAAATCTATACATAGATCAAAACTAATAAGAAACCAAAGAGCCAAAGAGAAAAAAACCTACCATAGTAAAAACTTGAGCAATTCAGGCACCTAGAGTAAACAACAATATATTGAGAAAGAGTGTGTTCACAACAATACCTCATTTAAGGGTTAGAGAAATATATTGGTATAAAAGATAGAGTTTTAATGAATATCTATCATCCATGCCACCATTAATGGCCATCAAAGCTCAGAGCCAAAATTTTAGTCATAGATCCTATGACTATAGAAGTGTCGAACACCATTAGAGGCTTCAGCAAACCACATTTTCCTAGATTCAACATAAGTAAATTCAAGATGGTGAAGAAGTGAAAGGCAAAAATCTCTATGCATGTGTATTAGGAACCTAAATGGGTGAAAATCATAGAGGAGATGATGGCCACGAAGACCAAAGTGCAACTCATCGAAGTGGTTAGCATCACTAAGGTAGACACTAAGGTGCTAACAAAGATGTTGTACCAATATATGTAGTTTCCCCCAAAGGTTAAAGTGGAGTAAAGTTGGTGCTCATTTACACATAATTTTCAACTCAATTTATACAACCATCAGATGTCAAGTCTCTTCTAAGACTTAGCACATGACTACATGGTAAACACAAGGTGAAAGATGCTAGAAGATGATGCCCTATTTGATGTCTCAATCTAAGACAAGTTCAAAGCTTCTAGTGTAACTCAAATCTATGAGTATCCATACTTTAGGAAGATAGAGGAACTTTTCCAATTCATACTCTTGTGCATCCATGAGGACTACTTCTATTTTTTTAGACGACACATAAAAATCTCACCATAGCTGATAAAGAAGATAACTGAGCTACCAGATGCCTAATAGGAAATATATTTTATTATTTTTTGGAATATAGTCTTTAGATCCTAAATAATAAGGGTCTGGAATGATAGGAAAAATTTACTTTGATAGGGAAACATATATTTTTTATCTGATAATTATACAAGATAAATAAAAATCAACTCATCTAGATTCAGATTAAAATAGAGGATTCTAAGGCTAGAAATTAAAGAACAAGATTGAGACACTATCAAGAATCTAAATCTAGCATCTATTTTTTGATTACACAGGAGTGTCAAAAACATGACACCCTAGTTTCTGGTGCTATAGCCCTTCCCAATGCTATTGTTTTGAGGATCTAAGTTTTTAGGGTTTTGTTCACCTGGTCAATATGAGCTTGTGTACCAAATTTTGAGGGTTGAAAGACACTAGAGATCATTATAGGTCCATTTTATTATTCAATACATGTATCCATTTACACATATACAAACAATTAATATGTCAAAAGTAAAAGGTGGAAAAACTAGGTTAGGGGAAGAATGATCACACAATCAAGAACCCCTAGTGTTCTAATTTCTACCTACATTAACCCTCAAGCTAGGGTCTCAAATATGTGGTATTTCTCTCTTATGGAACATGTATAATCAATGCATATGAGAGATGCAATAATTAATTTAGCCTAGGCCCCTCCTTGATCAAGGATGCAAGTCTATGTGTGATACAGAATGCTAAGTTATACTATTGACTAATTTTTATTGTGTCTAATGTGATAAAGTAGCAAGTGCTAGATATAAAATGCCTTGTGTAATATTTTATATAGGAGACTCATTATTTTGAATTTGGGAGCTTTATTTTCATTTGGATAACATTGAAAAACTTAGTAACGAAGCAAAGAAAAGAGGTAAGATTCATCTTACAGTAGAAACTGACTGTTGGAATCAAATTTGCACTTGGATAATAGTGCTAGAAACTAGACACCTTGGGTTTCAGTGTTGTAGTTCTATTTGGGCACTATAGTCTAGAGGGTTCTGGACCTATGGGGATAGAATAAACATGGAAAGAGTAACTTGGGTCAGTAAAGGTTAAGTTTGGAAGGTTAAGAATGACTAAGAAAAGTTAAAAAGGCGTCTATGGTATGAAATAAGACCAAGACAAGTTAGATAAAAAGACATGGCTTAGATGTGAATAAGACTCATATTATCTGGTCGAATTATCCTATGAAAGGACTGTACAAAGACATGATATGTGTGGTTGCTTGACCAATTTAGGGTGTATACATTTTCCCCCTTTTAATCTAGTGATATAATGAAATGAAGTACTAGAGTGAAAAAAAGAAAAAAGATGTGTACCTGAACTTACCTATATGGAGATAAGTGTACTGAAAAAGGATCCAACTTCCTAGCCAGAGAAGTTGATAGGGAACTAAATAGTGCCTAGAGAAAGAAGGAATACCTATAATAGATTCCCCCTATACTGAATTTGAATAGTGTATGGATAAAGAAAGAATCCCTATAATAGATCCCCCCTATACTAAATCTGAATAGTGCTTAGAGAAAGAAGGAATCCCTGTAATGAATACCCATTGTACTAAATCAAAATGAGAAATGAGAAATATTCAAAGGCCTAAAACCAATATCTACCATATGTCTAACATAAACTCATGTAATATGGATTATGTATATAGAATATGTATGCTATGAAGAACAAGATCTATCATGCCCCCACTCTAAATAATATGAACTGGCAATGAGAAGTGTTCATAGGTCCAAAACCAATGTCTAGCCTCTATCCCAAACAAACTCCTAGGTCTGAGTAATGCTATGGACCAACTAATCTAGATGATCATACCGTCTAACCTGGTGACAACATGGGTATGCCTGGGTGTAATCTAAAAACTTTGGTAAATGTGTAAGAAGAAAATGGCATGTCTTGCCATTCTAATTTGTATAATCCTAGATGTTGAAGAACATGATCATCTATGTCATGCCCCCAAATATGGTATGTGAGTAATGCATCTAGATAATCTATAAATCTATATAACCACATGTGTCATGATCTATCATGCCATGTCACATGTGCAAAACTAGAGATCAAAATAATGTGTTTTACACTATGCCTATAATCTTTTATCTAGTCATATAACTGTGTCATGCTATATGAAGCTATATGTATGAGACATGTAGTAATGTGCATGCCCCCAAATCTGGTATCTGAGTCTGAGTCTATATCAAAGTCACTAAGTCCATATAATTTGAACTACTTATCTAAATAGCCTGTGTATCTATAAATTGATGGTATATCCCTCTAGATGTCCAAGTGATGTTGAGTGACCCATATAAAATAAGTCACTATATAATCTTGACTAATCTGAGTTGAGTGATGATAAATGACTCATATAGTATGAACCATTGTATGTTTTGACCGATCTGAGCTAAATCTGATAATATGACTATTAGAGGCATGAAAACCAAGGTGTATTTACCTATAGGAGTGGATATGGATACTAGGTGATTTGTAGAGATAGTAGGAATGATATCCCCCTTTTGGAGAGAGGGATGATATCTGTGATAGGGGAGCTTGAGCAAAAAGTGATGACTAGTGGCATATGAATAGTAACTCGGTTGGTATGTATCGAATAGATCAAAAGTTTTTTGTTTGATTGGTGAGAGTTGAATTATTTGGATTTGAAATGTGTTATTCATTGGTCAAGACCAAAGATTGTGTGTGGGTATGTTAGAGATTATAAATGTTCATATTTTGGTAAGAAAACTAGGTGATAGTAGATTGCATGGATTGAAAAGTTGATTGATTTAGCTAGGTTGTTTGAACGAGTTTCTGATTGGTAGGTACCAATTTGTATGTCGAGGTACAAAAAAGGTATATGGATGTGTGTATGATATATATGATGTAGTGATAGATAAAGGTGTATGTGATGTCTAAGGTATCATTATCATGATTCTATTAAACAAAATGGTTTGTAAAACAGAGCTATGGGGTTCTAGTTATGGTCAAAATGGTGTTTCACTTTTGAATAAAAAAGTTGGTTGATATAAGAATTTTGATTGACTTTAGATTCATTTGTGCATTAACTAGTTTGAGATATTAGAGATTTGGAGTGAGAAAATGCCTATGATATGAGCACCTTTTGTGACCTATTTTGAGCAATTGATAGCCCAAATTCAAGCTAGAGGAGATATTACCCTAATGAGTAACAAAAGTACCTAGTTCTTGCCTATTTAAAATCTTGTATTTGGCATTTTTAAGCTATTTTAAGTAGTCTAAGAAGTGTTTAGCTAGTTTTATCATTCTTGTCCTAGAGGTAGCACTCATGTCTAGGATGCATCACTATTGTCCAAGTTTTGGTGTTGTTGTCCGATGTTAGTGTCCTTCTACAGTGTTGTGTTCCACTAAGGATATTTTTTTAGTTTTTGAGTTGTTTCATGTTGTTGTATGAATTAGCTATTTTTCCTATCATGATTGACTAATATATATGCTACTTTTTGATGTTTTTACGTTGAGGTAAAGATGAGAGAGTTCTACAGAGGCAGGTGATTGAGACATTGAGGATGTTTACCTTATCGACTAATGAGAGAGTTGTGATAGATAGAGCAGGATTGGGTCATGTATGTGACTTAGGTATTATGCAATGGGATAGGTATTTAATCATTGCCTTATGTGAGAGGTGGAATAAAAACACTTGTATATTTTAGCTTTCTACAAGGGAGATCACTGTGACCCTATAGGATTTGTATCAGATTCTGCATTTGTTAGTTAGTGGGTGATGGGTGACATTACAAGATGATATGGGTGTTGATGTTATTGATCATGCATCCTTGTATTTTGTCGGTGTGCCTTCAAGTGCACATCAAAGAGGTAGTGATGGCAATGTATTACTATCATTTAAAATGTAGTTAAGTGTTCTACACCTATGAAATTGGTTAGCTATGTTGTTGGCTTTATTTGTTGCAGTGGATGGTAGCAAAATTTATATTTCCTATAGGATGCATAGGGTGGTTTGTAGTGTCAAGATGTATAGTATTGTGTTCTTATGGGGTGGGACTATGCTTGCCCATTTATACTGAGATTTATATATATATACACAAGAGGCATTCAATGGTGTTGTGGTTATGGTTACTATATTATATTGTTTCGCTTATGAGCACATAGCAGTTGTGTGACCAATTTGATTGCCAAGGGAGAGTTGGTAACCTCAGCCATATGGAGAGTGGTGGATGAGTTCATTGGATATCAGGTCTCCTAGGATAGATCACTATAGACAAGTTTTAGATAGATTAGAGGCCCATGATATCATATGGATGCCTTAGAGAGGATACCCTCAGTGGGAAGAGGATGGAGTGCAGTTGAGATATATGAGGGTTAGTTATTGGATACATGACCACTAGTTTAGGGTGTATAAACACTTTCAATATGAGTACATGACTAGGTAGTTTTAAATTTGACAAGACATTCATCTTGAAACAAGGGTATGGTTAAGGAGTGCATGGGCACCAGCAAGAGTAGGAGCTCATGTGAGACCCACTAAGGCTGAGTTACCACCATTACCTTTAGATGCACAAGATACATTTATAGATATTCCTAATGTAGATAACGTGGGATGTACTAAGGTATATACTTCATGGTGGGTTGGGCATCAGTGGGCTCTATTATATCTTGTTGATGGAATGGATGTTCCTATGTATGAGGATATTGAACCCATCTAGATGATGGGAGGTAAGCCATGATTATATTTAAATTGTGTCTATTTTTGTGCTTTAGTTTGATTTGAAAGTATATATCTAATGTAGAATTTTATTTTTTATGCATACAGGTGGAGTGGGAGGTGAAAAAGATGAGGCACCTATTGGGGTGGGGAGGGGAGTTGATGAGTTATGGGAGACCATCATTGAGTTAACACTCTGAGAGCTCATGCAGCATGTTCTTGATGATGTGATGGAGGAGGGTTTGATAGCGCATGCAATGGTTATAGATGGTGTTTATTCTCATTTGTTTGATAGGGTTACTATAGATACACCTTCATATGTTAGAGCAGTAGGAGAGAGATATGAGCTACGAGTAGAGTTGGAAAGGCATATGATGCCTCCACCTGATTGTGGCATCATGAGCAAAAAGATTGTGGATGATTATATGGATATTCAATGGCGATATGTAGACTTGCTTGAGGAGCATGGTCAGCTGCTGGAATGAGATAGTTGGTGTAAGAGGCATTCAAGAGCTTGAGGAGGTATGGGGACATTGAGCATGAGACTAGATTATGGGACTAGTACTAGAAGAGAGAGTGAGACTGAGAGTGAGGGCATGATGCCCATTCATGATTGATTGTATTTGATATAATGTATATGTATTTGAAAACCTAGTTATATATATATATATATATATATATATAGGTTTTGAGTTAAGATTTACTCATATTCATGTTATGGATTCTAGAATATACCATTATTACAATGCTTTGATTTGAAATAGTTGATTTGATGTTAATGTTTGGTTTGTAATCATATGTAAGTGACAATTTTGTTAGTTTTTGTAATTGGCAAAATTGATTTAGTAAAGTGAATTGGTTTGCAAGTAGGATATAATTAAGGTCTAGATTTTGATATTGGTAACTTGTTTAGATAAGTTGATTTAATTTTAGATTGGTAAAGGGTTTGGATCAATTGATTTGGTAGGATCTAGACTTTGATAGGTAGGTTTTATGATATGGATAGTTAAAGGTGATTAGGAATGTTAGTTGTTAGTAGGGGATGTAAGATAGCACTGTGTGCATATTACTTCCCCGAGAGTGGATCAATAATACAAAGGTTAGCTAGATCTTTGGCTCCATCATTACCCTATTAATTAGAGGTATACGTGTATTATATCACTATCTAAACCCTGATGGCCAATTGAACAAATGACCATATTGCTCATGATATGTAGAAACATATGTTGTATCTAATACTACCTGATGTGCACTAACTATAGTTGTACATGGAGACTCTAAAAAATGCAACCTTACTGGATGTGCAACTGAATTTGTGTGCATTGGAGGAGGCTCATCAGTTTGTAATCATGGTGTATTTCTATGTGAAATAACACCATGTGGCCTATGTGGTGATGCATATAACTGAGTAATAGATCAAGATGTAACTATAACATGTGATGAGGGTTCATCTAATCTTAACTGTAGTGGGTTTCTATGTGAGATAGAACCCTAAAAAGTTAGTTGTAGTGAATATCTCTCATGAGTAGGACTCTATTGTACTTCTTATGACTCTACTAGATATGTATATGGAACTACCCTATGTATTCCTTAGACTACAGTATTATATGTAGGTTGTTCTTGCTATACTAATTTCTAAACCTTATGAGGTGATGGAATAGGAGTCATAAAACTTGCATTTCTCTCATGATGAGTAACCGATTATTCCTTTAGAGGAATTTCCTAGGATGACTCAGTCATAGAAGAATGAGGTCTAGGGTTCCATAATGGAGGAGATCTTTGTGCCCCCTATGTGAATGTTATGATACCATTATCAACACATCTAATAATGCAATCTCTGAGTCCAAAACAATAATTGTCTCTATGTCCATGGATATGCTGATAGTTATAAAAAGGTTGATGTGGATTTCTATGTAAGAGACGTAGATATCATCGATGAGTAGAAGTTAATGTGATTAACCTCATATCTAGTAGTGCTGATAATATGGCAAATCAGCTATCCCACTTTGAATTAAACTATAGTGGTATTTTTTTATTGTTCTCTGTAGTACAAACTATAGTTTGTGCTCTAGAAATTGGCTCTTTATTCTTAATTGGTTACTTTTTTGGTTGTGGTCTCTTATCTTGTTGAGGACATGGTGGATGCTAAGTGCTAGGAGCTATATCTAAAGATGCTACTGTGAAATCTAGAGTGATCTAATCAACTAAATCCACCTCAATTAATCCTAATTTATTTTCTAAAGATAAAACTATATAACATAAGTTTCTAAAAGAAGACTCTATCTAATATATTAGATGCTCGAGTAGAGGTTGACAAAGCCCCTTAATAAAGATATGTTAAATCTCTAGATCTATTGGTTTGTATATCAATATTAACATATGAGCCTTGAATATTAATATATACTCACTAATTGGATCTAAAGAAATATGATGTAGTGTGGTAATTTTCTCATATGGAACATGAGGTCCCATGTTTATGATGTAATATCTAAGAAATTCCTCCTCTAAGTCATCATATATGTATAATGAACCAACGGGGAGTAGATGAAAGAACCAATTCTATGCTTTCCCCACTGATGTCTACTGGAATAACTTAAGTAGAATCAATGGGCTCATATGAGATGACAAATCCTTTTGAAAGGCTTGAAGGTGTACAAATGGATCTCCAATTCCATCAAAGTAAGGTAATGATGGTATTTAGAAATGCTTAGGCAATGAAGCTTTTATGAATGTCTTTGGAATAGGGTTACCATGTATATCATTGGCATCCATCCAAGACTTGTATGCTTTGTTTTCCATGGTAAGGAGATGTACTTGGTGTTGTAATTCACCAACTACATGCATCAACAAGATGATCTCTTGGGATGGTACATTAGTATCTTGAATTGGTTCATTTAATCATTGAATTTGATTTTTAATTTTACCATGGGAATGCTAAATTTTGCAATTAGATCATAAAGAGTGGGTGTGCTCACTTGAATCTTGGAAGTAATGGTAACTTGGACCTTATTGGATGGATGTGGGCTACCATTCTCTTTAGGTGAAGAGTGAGAACTAGGTTCTATTGTATTGAGGGGTGGCTTGGGAGATTTATTGGTATATTTGTGTTTTAGTGAATTGCATGCTAATTTAGTAAAGGATGTGTTAATAGCATTAACATGTGTATTATTTGAAATAGAATCATGAATGAAATTAGGAGAAACATTTTGACATGCATTAGATTTGAGAGAAAGAGTGAGAGAAGAGGTAGAAGCATGAGATGCATTTTATTCTTTGTTATATGCATAACAGTCATCATTATTCCATACATTATCACAGTCTAAATTTTGTTCATTTGAAATAATAAAATTTGAAGTGTCATTTTCATATTCACTTTCATTCTCATAATCATTTGCATGTTCACTATCATACTCATTATCTCTTCCATTATTGCTAGGGAGAGGTGTAAGAGAAGAATTTAATTCCTTTATAATATGCAATAAGTTGTCATTGAAATTTAGAATATAATGTGTATCTATGTTATCCATGGATGGAGTGTATGCATTTTATTCATTTTCAATGTGAGAAGTAAGAGTAAGAGAGTTATAATTTGAATGTTCTTTGGATAAAGTAGAGTTGAGATCATGAGATGCATCATTTGAACTATGATTTGGTAATTTGATTCTATTGCATTTATATCATTGTATTTTGAACATAGAAGTAGTAAAAGAGAGAGAGATTAGGTTCACATGGAAACAAATTATCACTTATTAGAGGTTCATTTAGAAGTGCATGACTAATTTGTTCATTTTGTGTGTTGTGCATAGGAGAATGAGGTGAGAAGTATTTTTCCCATTTATCAAAAGTATTTTCTTTAGAAGAAGGGATGAAAGAGATAGGTTTGAGAGAAGAGGATGCATCTATTTTTTATTAACTATTAATTTCATATGCATGACAATATTCCTCATTGAAACAATAGTAATTATATTCATTATAAATAAAATCATTTTCCACATTTTTAGCTAATGTTCAATTTTGCAAATTTGTCCACTCATTATCATAATTATGCAAAAATTTAAGAAATTTGTCTATGAGATGAGAGGGAAGAACTGCCTTAGTGGCCATTATATTTCTTTCACCACAAATAATATGAAGTAATATTAAGCAAATAAATTCAATAACAAATACTAACATAGAAATTTTGAAAATACTTGTGACTATCTAAATAATTTGCAAAAATTTCAAAATTAATTTCTAAAAATTGCAAGGACAAATGGTTTGAAGGTAGAGGACCTAGTTTAGGAATCTAGGGTTTTAGGATAAGGTTTTAGAATTTTTGGAAATTATGGCTATAATTTTAAATTCTAAAATTAATTTGAAAAAAAAATTACACAAAAAAATTTAACAAAAATCAGAAATTTGAAATTGAATTTTTGCACAAAATAACTACTAATTTAGAAATTTTGAAAATATTTTTGGCCCAATAAACAATTTTTGAAATTAATTTCTAAAATTTGTAAGGGAGGGAAACGTGGTGTTTGAGGACCTAGTTTGGAAATCAGGTTTTGAGCTAGGGTTTTAGAATTTTTAAAAATTATGGTTATAATTTAAATTATAAAAATATGTTTGAATATAATAATTTCACAAAAAATTTAAAAAAAAATCAGAAATTTGTAAAGTAATTTTTTGCACAAAATATGAAGGAAAAACCCTAAGGGTACCTAGGGTTTTAAATTTATTTGAAGTAAGTTGGGTTCACCAAATATTTTATTATTTTTAGGAATATAGTGTTTAGATCCTAGATAATAAGGGTTTGAAATGATAGGAAAAATTTACTTTGATAGGAAGAATATAGATTTTAAATTATAATTATACAAGAGAAATAGAAATCAACTTATTTGGATTCATACTAAAATAGAGGATTCTGAGGCTGGAAATTAAAGAGCAAGACTGAGACACTATCAATAATCTAAATCTGGTATCTATTTTTATATTAGATAGGAGCTCTAGAAATATGACACCCTAGTGTCTAGCATTATTATCTTAAGGATCTAAGCTTTCTGAGTTTTGTTCATCTTGTCAATATGAGATTATGTACCAATTTTTGAGAGTTGAAAGTCATCAGAGCTCATTGTAGATCCATTTTAGTCTTAAATACCTACATCCATCTACACATAAAAATAATGAATGCAACAAAATCAAAAGGGGGAAAATTTGTGTTAGGGGAAAAATGATCGCACAATCAAGAACCCCTACTATTTTAATTTTTACCTACATTAACCCTCAAGCTAGGTTCTTAGATCTAATGTAGTTATCCCTTAAGGAATGTGCATGATAGATGCAAGAATGAATTTTGCCTAGGCCCCTCCTTGATTGAGCATGCAAGTCTATGTGTGATGTAGAATTATAAGCTATACTATTGACTAATTTTTATTATGTCTAATGTGCCAATGTAGTAAGTGCTAGATATAAAATACCTTGTGTAGTCCTTTAAATAGGAGACTTTTTATTTCAAATTTGGGATCCTTATTCACATTTGTTTGATATTGGAAAACTTAGGAACGAAGCAAAGAAAAAGGGTAAGACTCATCTTGTGGGAGAAACTGATCATTAGAATCAAATTTGCACTTGGACAATAGTGTTGAAAATTAGACACCCAAGGTTTCAGTGTTGTAGTCATATTTGAGCATTATTGTCTGGAGGGTTTGGGACCTAAGGGGATGGAATAAGCATGGAAGGAGTAACCTAGGTTAGTAAAGGGTAAGTATGGAAGGTTAAAAATGAATAGGAATAGTAAAAAAGGTGTCTATGGTATGAAATAAGACCAAGGCAAATTAGACAAAAAAACATGGTTTAGATGTGAATAAGACTCATATTCTCCAGTCAAATTTTCCTATGAAAAAACATGATATGTGTGTTTTTTTGGCCAATTTAGGGTACATATAACATACATCAAATGATTAATGATGTTAAATAGGTGGATTATGTTACTAAGATCCTCAATTACTTTAATGGGGGTTTTTCATTCCTAATCAATAAGTGTCATGATCTTAACATGAGGGTAGTGGCATGACTTGTGAGTTCCAAGTTGTGTCCAAGTGGCTAGTGGATGGAAGTTTCAAAGGCATACCTCTGCATTGATTATCACACAACATAGGGCATATAATTAAATATCATAAAGTTCATTGCCAAAGATCTGGTCAACAATGTGTTGGAATGTCATAGTGTTAAGGAGACCTTTAAGTGGGGGTCCATCCTTATCTTTATCATGATGGAGGAAACTGGGATCCCAAATGAGAGCAAGGATAATCTATGGGTGTTCCCAAAAAACCATGAATCTCTAGCACAAAAGTAAAAATACTACACTTACCCCACCACCTTCAACCTCAAGTACAAGACAAATGTAATGCACTAGTGTGAATAGTACATAAGCCTTGGGATTGGAGTGGCACATTCCCTAGGGGCTCCCTCAGAGCATGTTTAGGATGACAACTTTCACTGTAATACATCACTACTATAAAGTGTATTTAGAAATAAGGGATGGGATAGGTCAAAATAGTTAAATCTCCCCTTTTCCTTCTCAATAGGATAATTTAGTGACATACTTCAAAGGATCCTTAATACATAGTAAATGGACATTCCAATGAAGGAACTAGATGCAAAAAGATAGAGCTTGAGGCATTGATTTCCTCATACTAATGGAAATCTCATTGAGGATAAATAAGATGCTTTGGATTGACCAAACATCGATCCCATCCAAGAAGTCACCATACTTAGCTTCATCCATAGACTATATTATGATATGAAGCTAAAAAAGGACTCCAACATCGAGTAGAAGGAAGACCCCCTAGTTTAGATTGGGGATAAAGGAACTCCAGTTCTAGTTGAGAAATAGAAGTCTTCAAATAAAAATAAAGTGGATATTTTGGATTAAATTAAGGAATATCTAAGGATAAATATTTATTCAAAATGAGAATCATCTCTTTTGACCTCTATACCGAAGCATGTGCACTTTGTGTCAAAGACTTCCTATAGCATAGAGAAAAATAAGAAGGGGAAGGCTCCTCCTACAGCATAAAGCATAATCCTATCTAAATAAGAGGAAGAATAGAGTGGGAGGGGCACTTACATTTTACCCAAGGATGAAGAGTCATCACCAAGAGAATGGACCCCTTGCCCACCACCTTAGATTGAGCTAGAGAAGTGAAGGTGGACATTGAGGAAACTCAGCTTTAGTGAAGCCAAAATATAGAGGGAATAAGAGTTACAAGAACAAAATGAATAAATGACAAATATAGGAGTACCAAAAGAGGTCATTGAAATAGTGGAGGCAGGAGGGACATAAGTCATAGATGGGAGAAATGGGAAAAGAGCCCAAGAAGGAAACCCATTAAGGCACATCAATGGAAGAATAATTATAACTCCAATGGAAGGACATGGTCCTAGACCAAGGGCATATTGACATGGTTCTAAGGTTACACCATGAGTGTGAGGAAGTGAATACCAAGGGTATGTTCCAAGTTAAGATCAATTAGCTAGAGGCCAAGGATATAAGAGAATGAGAAAAGAAATGTGCAATGCAAATTTCACAAAGGAAGGCCAAGAAAGAGGAGATAGAGAGAAAGGCCAAAGAGGAGAAATCCAAGAGAAAGGAGAATGAGGAGAAAGTATCCCAAGAGGAAATGGCAAGGATGATAAAGGAAAGGGAGGAAAAGAAGGTTGTCACGAGCATGAAACCAAAAAAGGAAGGAATGCCAGAAAAGGTGCCTAGCACCTCCACCAAAATAGCAGAAGGAGTTTCACAATAATCATGCCCTAACCCTAAAGGGGTGCCTAGAGATAAATAAGGTCATATTGGCACCTTGGAGAAGCAAACAGAGGAGATAGAGGCCCTACTAAGGTAAGAATAGCAGAAGGATGGTGCAATGGAATCTCATGTCAAAGAGCCACTATGAGAAGAAATGAATGAGGGGTAAACATCCACTAAAGAATCCCTATGAGAAGAATAAAATGATGGTGAGTTGAGCACAAAATAAATATAATAATTAGACACAAGTGATAAGTCTATTAAAGAACCCTAAAAATAAGGAGAAGAAGAAGGTGAAGAAGAAGGCACTAGCATAGGCACCAGTGCCAGTGAGGAAGAAGAGCTAGGTGAGGATTAGTAATATGATCTAGGCAATAGGGAAAGGTTGTAACAAGATTTTAAGGAGGATTAATAATTATACATGATGGAGTGCATGCCGCCAAAGAATACCATGACCTTGACATACCACCATGTTTCTTGAGCACTGGATTACTACATGGATGAGCTCAAGTTTGAGGTTCTAATAAAATCAATTCAGAGAATAAATAAGATGGAAAAAGGGCATGACTAATAAATCCTCAATCTTCATGACATGAACCTCATAAAATTAGCCAATTCCTTGATCAATATGGCCTCCTCCATAGCATGCAAGAACATCATCAATGATGTTCATGCAAATAGTTGGAAGAAGATAGTAAAAGAAACTAAGAAAGAGATTGACATAATAAATCTCAATCTTAAATAACAAATTAAGCACATAAAATATATGTATCCATCCCTCTTGGATGGTGTGGATACCTTGAAGATGAAGAAAGTTGACCAAGTCTACATGCTTGTAGAGTAGATGCTCCCTAGGATAAGGCTAGTGGTCTAGGAGTAAATGGACCCATATGATGCCTTAAGAGGAGATTTGAACAAGAAACTGGATGTGGTGGAGGACATTTTTTCCAAAATTTAAGAGGATGTATAAAAATTATACACTATATTTTACAACTTTTCCACCTAGGTAGCAGTCATTACTGTGTGCCTTAAGAAGGCAAAAGAGGAAAAGATGAGTTCCAACACTCCTTCATAGTAAGCAATACTGAGTGCATTCAAGTAATGTCAAATTTAACTCCCTAAATGCCCAACTAAAGACCTAGGAACAATATCTAAAGGTTCTCTTTTATGTCTTCCAAACAAAGGCTAGTGAGTAGGGGGAGATCTTAGATGGTAAGGTAAAGCAAGCAAAGAAAGGCTTAAAGCCTTTAAGAGAGAATTAGAAATCACAAACGTACTCACCCTTGAGGCTACCTCAACTAAAGTAGATGGTTTTATGGAATAAATAAAGGGTGATATATAGGTTTTTGAGAACTTTAAGGTAAATTTGGATCTGGGTGTGCTCGAGTTTTACACACCAAAGGTACTAAAATACTAGTCTAGGGTAGACTAGTAATTTTGTATGCAGTAATGTTGGGCCCCCTTTTATACCAACTATGTGGATAAAACCAACTAGACCTATCTCAATGTGAGTCAATATTTGGAGTGGTTGTTCCTTTTTTCTACCTTTTGGCACTAGATAGAGGAATCCTTGAGGATCCCATACTAGCTAGCAAGTAGTTGCATGGTGTCAACCTTCAAAAGACATCCCTGTTAGAACTTGTACATAGAATCTCAATAAACATAGATGTTATAAGAGTGGATCATGTGGAATAGTGACCCCATAGTGATAGCTCAGCATACAGTGTGCACTCATTTAACTTAGGTAGCATAGTTGAGCCAGTGGACTTGTGACTCCTAGTGACAGCTTATCACTTGGCACAGACCCATCTAACCTAGCAAGGAGATGTCTAGTTGCCTACAAAAGAAGGATTACAATTGAACAAAAGGGAAGATGGTACAAAGGTTGTGAATATCTATCAAAATGGAGATCCACCACTAGCATTTCATAATCTACATAAGATATATTAGAAATTTGAATGTCTAACCCCTCACCTATGAGCCTCTAAGCATGATTAGTGATAGCGAAGAGCATATGCTCTATTTTATATCTTGAAATTTGTATATTGAACTATGAAGTTAATGAAGAATTTTTTTGAAACATTAAAGTGTTGATTATTTTAGTATAGATAGCATAGTGTTATATTTATGACTTAGTTTATAATAGCACTAATATAGTTCTATACATGAATGTATTATGATATGGAGGTTTATCCCTAGTCGTTAATGGTGCCTTTGTGTTATATAGCGACTTTGGCCAAACTTTAAATAGACTAAATGTTAGAACTTGAATGTACCAAGGCCCTAAGACCCACACCTAAAGCACTACCTTGAGGATGAGCACTTGAATCCAAGCCATCTCCATGACTTTTTTAAGTGATCGAATGACCCTATACTAGTTATTCCCATGGATTCCACCATTGAAACCTTGGTCTAATTAGATATTAACTTGCACCTTAGGACTTGTGCCTTTGAGAATGCTCATTATATTAAACTTCCTAGAATAATCTAGTACTGATAGGCCACTTGAATAGTCTTACTCATGACTAAGTCCCTTTGAACCCAACATTACACCATGTTGTAGTTAGTCTAACGTCCTTCGCTATTGTACTTTTAGTCAGTGCAAAAGGCTTGTGCCTTGTGTAAAACCAATTCCAATATAGTAGTGTGTTAAGTGTTATGCACTGGACCCTATTATGTTCATGCCTATCTATACCAAGCACTAAACTGACTTAGATTGATAGCTAAGTGAATGACTAAGCACAAAAGCTAACCTAGTGAAATTTTCTACAATAATCATTTGCCTTTGTAGTCTTTGTGAGGTGAGATCTTGACACTTGTCAAGATATCACTTATTTTGGGCCTCATTTAAGTTTTAAAACCTATGGACTATCCTCAAAGAATAGGGAGATAGGATCATGCCATGTGGCATGATATTAGGCATATAGGATTTCGATGGTTGATTATAAGTATATAGACTCCTCGAGGCCATGGTGAAGTGAGATTACACCATGTGGCATGATTCCATACATCTAAAAGTTTTGAGGCCTAATTTTAAGTTGTAAAGGACCTAGGGAAGAAATGAAGTGATACTTAGATAGATGGCACCATCTTTCTTACCTAAGGGCTAGATCACTTTTGTTAAATGACTATAAGTCCTGAAAGGGCTTTCAAAAGTGAATGACCAATACTTGGTAGTTTTGGGCTTGTTAGGGGACTCGTGGGAGATTAAGTGACCATTGGCCTTGAAAAGGAGCATATTATTAAAGGACAAGTCATAAAATTTTTGAAGCAAATCACTTTCACAAATATGAGGTGAAATGGTCCAAAAAAAGTAAATTTTAATATAGTTTAAAACATGATCCAAAATAAACTAAAACTTTGTCATATTTAAGCAAATTTTAGATAGTTGTATCAATGCAGTGCCGATTCTAGACTCTTTTAGACTAAGTGCATATAGCAGACCTTTTAAATTTAGACTTAGTTCAAAGAGTGAATAAAATGTAACATTTTGAATTCAACCTCCTAAGGACCCTTTCCAATTAGATCAATAAATAAAACAAGCCCAGACTTGATTAAACTAGAAGACCAAACTCCAAAGGCAAAAAGAGGTTCCATGATTTTAGTGATGAAATTAGGGTGCGTTGTGCAAGAAATAATAGATGTTATTATTTTTCTTGTTATTTTTAGCTTAATTAAGGGTAAATAAGGAAAATAAACCATATTTACAAGCTAATAAACATTGAATAAAAAAATTTACAAGCTACAAAGCAATAAATGACCGAAAAAAATAAAAAAAGAGGAGAATATTATACACAAACTCAAATAAGACATAAATGATATATTTAACTCAAAAAATGGTCTGATATCACATTCTACACACAATTTCTTATAAAGTATCTTCACCTTCTTTCTTGACTCTTCTTTTCCAATGACTTTTTGACTCCTTCATGGCATCTCATATATCTATTTTCTCTTTAGTTATAAATAAGTCCCTTTACCCTTATATAATTATGGTTAAATAACCTACACCAAACAATACTACCAATGTTCCCTTGAATTTTTATAATCCACCTATTAGAGCTTCTACTTATACATCACATGGTGAGTCTAGTATGATAATAAATCTACACATCCACCTTATGTTATCCTCTTCAGGTCACTCCTATTATTTCTACACGACATAATTCTTCTTTGATGCATCCTACTTATGATCCACCACCTAGAACCACTCCTTATGATTTATATCTTGACCTTGGTCATTAAAAAAATACCATTCAAGCCTCCATTCTAAATAATGTTAACCATAATTCAACTCATAAACATGTTATTACATATCAATATTTACTAGTTCAACAAATTCAAGATATGTTATCTCAATCCAGCAATTATCCTAAGGTTCTCAAAACTCTATCCATGTGGTTACTTCTCAAGACATGTTACACACAAGGAAAAAATTAGTGGTAAATATTCATAATTAGGAAACATTTGGGGATTTATAAACTTACGATTATCCATGTGAAAACATCAAGATACAATTATTTCACCATAAAAACCCATGCATGTTACTATTTCTTGCTCGATTATCCAAAAAAATATAATAGCAATGGGTTTTATTTTAAAATCACCAAAAAATTGTTAGCCTATGATTTTAAACAATGTTTTAATTACCACACATACTATGTGTTGGGATCACTCTCACTAAAACTTTAGAGGGAAATTTTAAAATGTAATTAAATTCTCTAGTTATATCGAACCCCAATGTGTTAATGTTTATACTCAAAATTAAAATGCTACTTTTAATCCTAGTGAGATTTGGCTTTAGATTTTTTGGAATTGGGTGAGCATAAAATGATTTGAATAAATTAAGCACTAATAGATATAAAATGGGAAATATATTGATCCAATTCAAAACTCTTCAAGTGTTGTAGTTTATATCCTATAGGTAAATCTAGTGATCTAATATGAATCATGTTTATAATCATTTCTGAAATTTTATAAATTTTTCAACTTTTATTAGATAGGTATGTTTTTCTAACCCATGATTATTTTCCATCCCTACAAGTATTTTATAAACTAGTGATGATTTTTCATCAATGCAATTCTTTTCTAAGCATTCAATTATTTTCTAACCAATTATTATGATTTTCTATCTAATGATTTTTTATCATTCTGTGATGCATTTACATCAATGCATTTTTTATAATCCTTTGATTTATTTATTTACATCATTGCGATGTTTTCCTAATATTTTGATGTTTTTCCATCATCATGATTCTTTTCCATCACTGAAATTCTTTCATAACCCTATTATACATATTGAATCCCATGATTCTTCTTTAAGCTTGCAATACTTTTTTGTGGAAAGCGACACTTTTCCAATGCATGTGAAGTTTTTCTATTGCATTGTAATGTTTTATGAGAAGAGTAATGGTTATTCAAGAATTTGATGTATTTACATTTTACTAAAGCTTTTATAAACATTCAAATATTTTAAAAATATATGATGTTGCTTTAAAAATTCA
The DNA here is from genome assembly GCA_037957365.1 of Torreya grandis. Taxonomy (NCBI): domain Eukaryota; kingdom Viridiplantae; phylum Streptophyta; class Pinopsida; order Cupressales; family Taxaceae; genus Torreya; species Torreya grandis. Next base: position 661,995 of record JARHVA010000977.1, read on the forward strand.
ACTCTAATAGTAACACAAAATATTTCCTTATAATAAAAAGGTAGGTAACTGAGAAACCTCATGAAAGCAAAGAAATGGAACACCTTCTAGGATACAAAGTATTGCATCTTATTTTTAGAAGCCATATGTGTTAGTTTATTCATCTCCACCATTGTTAGGTTTTTTACAACAATTAATCCTAGGTGGGCCTATATATCCCTTAGCCTTGGTAATTATTAAATAATAAATAATATATTATTTATTAATTCAAAGTATAAGCATCAAGTAAATAAATAATCATATTATAGTTGTTTAATATTTACTAAATATTAATTAATAGGTTTATATTGGGATGATGAACCTATTATTTCATAACAGTCACCTCCCTTGATATTTCACTATAAATAGGGTTTTTACCCTATTATGAAATCATATCATGAATATGAAATTATTTGATCATATTCAATTTGTGAGTCTTTTGAAGCACTACATAAAGAAGTGAGAAGGAGAAGTTAATGTATTGGGTGAAAAAAAATTCATATTTGAATAATTACCATCTTGTATTTTTTTCACCTTTTTGAGGTTTTCCCACCTTAAATCTATGTGTTGTGTTATCTGTGTAATGCTTTGCTTATCAATCTTCTTCTAGATCCTGTATATTGGATTTTATATTTTATCATGCTATCAAAGCCAATGGAGATGATTTGATTAGCAAGAGTTTGTTTTTGTAATTTCATGCTATGTGCAAAGCTTTTTCAAACAAACTTTTTTATTTATCTCAGCTTGAGGCACCATAACTAGCCTAAGAAAACTCAAAAAATGGTTTTTCAATCACAATTTAGTTTTGACAAATTCTTCATTATCAAAATTAAAAATCTGGAATATTAAAATAAATTTAAGGTTTTTTAGTGGCTTGTACAAGGATATGAGCTCTCCATTTCATCTACAAAGTGCCATATTTTATCCTGGGAAATTCAAAATAATTCATTTCTTCATCAAAATTGTTTTTGAAGGTTCAATTGGCTTCATCTTCCAAAAATAAGAAGTTTGGTAAAGTTTCATGTTGTTTGGATGATTGTACAATACTTTTTTTATTCAAAACATCTACAATTTCACCATTCTCTTCCAAGAAGCTTTCAAAATCTTTACAAATTATTGCACCAAATGCTGAGAAAAAATGAGATTTTGAGGATCTGGGTAGTTTTAGCATGCAAAAACTAGAAGGCTTACAAATTTTCAAGTCTTTGCATGGATAAATATTCAAATCTCATTCCTTTATTTCTTATACTATGTTATTCCTTCCCTAGAGCATACCAAAGGTTGGTGATAAAGTCTATTGACTTATTTAATAAATAATTGTTTTAAATAAAATCCTATTTTCTACCCAGTCCTATAGTCCCCACCTTCTCTATTTAAATTTTAAAAAAAAAGTTGTGCATTTTTAAATTTACATGCATGTTATATATATTTTTTATTTTAAAAAATTAGTTAAAATAATGTTTAAATATAAATTAGTGTTTGTAAATTCTTGTCTAGCTTCCTAGAAGAGTTGGTGGTCTATTTTTTGCTAGAACTTAAAACTAAGGATGTTCTAAGTTCAAAACCCCCTATTATCTTTTTTCTTGACTTGGTCAAAATATTTTTTTCAAATTTAGTTTAAATTGAAACCCATTTTTTGGTTCACATTCCAACTTTTCTCACATGTAAACCTCTCTCTCTTATCGACCTTCTTGTAATATTTGACCTAGTCAAAACCTTGCCAACCATAGTCATGTGACCAATCAATCTATAAGTATTAGCATGTTTTAGATGAATTGGAGTGGTTCATTTTTCATTATTTATCCTTTTATTTAATTTTTTACACCATTTTTTAATAATAGTGTTTATGTGATCATTTAGAGTGTGACTCTTTATACACTTAAATTAGTGTAATTTTAATTTAGTTTTTTGTATTGTTTGGCATCTAAATTTTGTAATTAAGTAAAGTTGTATATGCAACTCCCTTTATTTTGAAAATAGTTCAAAAAATTATTTAAAATAGTTTATTTTAAGCATTTTTTTACTATCCTATTTAAAGGGAAGTTATGGCTTGACCTCAATTTTCCTTAGATAAATCTCAAATGCTTAATGTAAATAACTATAATATATGTAAAATCTATTTTAAAATTAAATTTATGTCTTGAAAATTGTGGAATATTGTCTTTGAAACTAAAAAATCCCTTTATATACAACATGTAACCCCTAAGCTTACTAATACATTTCGATAAAAATTACAAGAAACTCTGTCCATTATCTTGTAGAGTGTTAAGGATGAATTCCTTCTCCACATTGGTAATTAGGAGTCTCTTAGAGAAGCTTGGAATCTCCTTGAATCCATGCATTAGGGAATTCACCTTTCAAAGATCATTAAGTTAATCCTTGAATTGTTGACTACACCTATGAAGGGTGATGAAAAGGTTATTAATTTTTTTGCTAAAATTAATAGAATTAAATCTCAGTCAGATGAATGTAATTATAATTTGATTGAATTTTAGTTACTTGATTTTATCATTCGGTTAAATATTTATGTAAAGTTTAAAATTTTCATTTCAATTTTTAATTCTAAGTATCAAATCAAGCAAGATATCCCTAACCTTACCACCTTATTTTCTCTCCTGATTCAAGAGAATAAGTGATGATCAATTTTGATTCTAAATATATTTCCACTCATGAACTTATCACTCTTAATAATGTTTCTGATAACACTAAAACCTACAAATCTAACCCAATTTTTTCTAAAAGCAAATACAACAATAATAAATTTGGTAATAAGAATCATATACCTAAATTTAATGAAAATTACAATCTGTGTGGTAAATTTGGTTATAGGAGGGAAACATGTTATAAAAATAAAGATAGAAATAAAAATTAAACTTATAAAAATAGCAATGGGAAGAGATATAATCAAAACAAGCAAAAAAATCAAAATAATAATCAAGATTCAAATGTTATTGATTTATATGATTCTTTATGTGCTTCAAATGAAAATGAATGGATTTTAGATAGTGTTCCATCACACCATATGACATGCTTATCTAATATTTAATGTGATTCTATAGATATATCTAAAATAATTTACTTAAAAGATAATTCTTTTTTAGAAGCAACTAAATAAGGAAAAGCAAAATTTTCAAATGTTGTTATTAATGATGTTTTCTATGTACTTAAGCTTAAAAAGAATTTTTTATCTTGTTCTCAACTTACAAATGATATTTCATTGTAACATTTCTTAAATATAGTTGGTCCATTAGAAAATCAATCTGATTACTTGATTGTTGAAGGTGTTTAAAAGAATAGTTTATATATCTTTTCTCCTTCTGCATGTTTACTTTCATCACATAATAAGAATGAATCTTAGTTATTGCATAAAAGATTAGAACATGTTAATTTTATAATTTTACATGATATGTCTACAAATAATCTTAATATTAGACTTCCTTATATTTTCTCTCATCATGAAACTTGTGAGGGTTGCTTATGTACTAAGTAACATACTAACCCATTTTATAAGAATCATGATGTGAATTCCTTACATCCTTTAGAATTGGTTCATAGTGATGTTTTAGGACCTATTGAAATTGTACCTCTTAATTTTTCTTTGTATATTGTTAGTTTTATTGATGATTTTACTAGAATGATCTAGTCTTATTCCATTAAAAATAAATATGATATTATTTCTAAGTTTAAATAATTTAAAGCTTATGTTGAAAATGCATATGCTTTTTATATCTGATAATGGTGGTGAATATGTTAGTAAAGAGTTTTATTATTTTTTCATTAGTTACGGTATTCAAAGTGAATTAACAATCCATATTCCCCTCAAAAAAATGGTATTATTGAAAGGAAAAACTACATCATCATAGAAATGGATAGAACAATGTTGCAATCTACAAATGTTTCTTAAGTTCTTATGGGTCGAAGCCATGAACATTGCTATTAATATTATGAATAGAGTCCTTACCAAAGCCTTGCATATTTATACCCTTTTATAAATATGGACTAAAAAAACCTAGTTTAGCTCATCTCAAAAAAATTGGTAGTCCTACGTCTATCTTTATCCCTAAAGTTAAGAGGAAGAAGCTCAACCCCACTTCTTATTCTTACATTTTTATAAGATATGGAGGTAATATAAAAGTTTTAAGAGTGTATGATGCCTCTAAATGTTAGATTATTAAGAATAGGAATGTTCTTGTTCTTTAAAATCCTTTTATGAGCCCTTTATGGATCATCCTCAGTGTTCTTCAGTTGATGAACCTGAATCTCATATTTTTTCTTGTGATGAAATAGATACCCTTGAGGAAGTTGATCCAGTTATGGATAACTTAGAGTCTAAGGAACCTCGTAAATTTCATATTCAATCTAAAATCTCTAAATGGAAAAGATCCCTAGTTCAATCTTCTAATGTTGATAATCTTAATAAATTAACTAGAAGTCAACATTTATATCATGATTTAATGACTATGTATGAATGTGAACCTCAATTCTTTGAGGAAGCCACTCAAGATGATAGATGTAATGTTGGTGTGCAAGTGAAATATAATATCTTAACTAAAAATTACACTTGGTATCTTGTCTTTCCTCCATTTGAAAGGCATATTATTAGTTGTAAGTGGCTTTGTAAGATCAAATATACTTTAATTGATAAAATTGACAAGTTTAGAGCTAGATTAGTTAGTCACAGGTTTACTCAAAAACCTGGGATTGACTATGTTGAAACCTTTGCTCTTGTAACAAAAATGAGTGCTGTTAGACTTTTTGTTTCTCTTGTAACCTAAAATTGTTGGGTTATCCACCAAATGGATGCTAAGAATGCATTTATAAATGGTGATTTAGAATAAGAAATCTATATGACTCAACCTAAAGGTTTCACTAATCTTAATAAAGAACATTATGTATATAAGTTAAAAAAATATTTGTATGGTTTAAAATAATCTCCTCGAGTTTTCTATTCTAAAATTACTTTTTTTCAAAGAATTGAATTTTTCTAATTACTATTCAGATGATGATCTCTTTGTTAAAATTTAAAATTATTATTTGATTCTAATTGTATTATATGTTGTTGATTTGTTGATTATTAGTGGTCTAACTAGTTTAATTCATAAATAGAAAGATAAACTAAGTCAAATATTTGAAATTTAGGCATTCTACATCATTTTTTAGGAATAGCTATATTTCAGGATAAATATTCTACTATTGTATCACAATCTCAGTATACTCATAACCTTCTTGTTAAGTTTAACATGCTTGATTGTAATTCTTATTATACTACTATTTAAGTTGGTGTTGAACTTGATCCTAAACCTACATATGAAAAAGCTAACCCTACTTTATATAGACAGCTTATTGGAAGCTTGATTTATCTAACCATTACTAGGCTAAATATTTCATATGTTGTTAGTGTTACTTTTATATTTATGTAGGATCCTTATTTGGATCATTAAAAATTATCTTAACATATTCTTTGTTATATCAAAAAATATATAACTATAGTTTATTTTATTTGTCTATTGATAATGCTAATGTATATGGTTATTATGATGTTAACCATAATGGTGATACTTTAGATCATAAATCTACTTCTAGATATGTGTTTAATTTTGATGTAAGTGATATCACTTATAACAATAAGAAGTAATCTATTGTCTCTCTTTCTTATATAGAAGCTGAGTACAAAAGTGTTATGGAAGTTGCTAAAAAATCCATGTAGTTATGAAGGCTAGTAGAATAACTTCATTTAGATGTTTTTTAGAATATCAACCTTCATTGTGATAACCAAATTTGTATAGCTCTGGCAAAAAATCCAATGCAACACCAAAGAAATAAACACATTAAAGTTCATATACATTTCATCCAAGACAAACTCTTCAATGGTGATATTAATATACATTTCTATCCTACAGATGAATAAGTGGTAGATATCTTCACAAAACCACTTGGTATTACCAAGTTTTATCAGTTTTGTGCAATTTTGGGCCTTTCAGAGTTTCCATTTAGGAGTGTGCATGATAATACTAATTCCTAATGGCCATGTGTTTATACTCTTTCTTTATACTCCTCATTATAAAGCATTGTAATAGTGTGGAATTTATGTGATTTGAGTAAAATTCATGTAGAAGTTTTAATTTTGTGCCCTAATACGTTAAAAAGTATAATTTGTAATGGAGGTCCTTATGTTATAAAAGACTCTAAATATGCTTAGATGATTATTCAAGATAAACTGTGAGATTTAGTCTCACGATCATGCTAGTCTAAACTTACTTTCGAGTAATTTATGGATTATAATTCCTTTTGTTTCAAAAGGTGATGTTTCACATGATGAAGGTTAAATCCTTCAATTGTGTACATAGTATAATTCTTTTTCTTAAGGTGACTATGATATTAATCCCCACTTCACATTACGGGAGAGTGTTAAAACAATTAATCCTAAGTCTGCCTATATGTCCCTTAGCCTTGGTAATTATTAAATAATATATTATTTATTAATTCAAGGTATAAGTATTGAGTAAATAAATAATCAAATTATAGCTATTTAATATTTATGAAATATTAATTAACTGGTTTCTATTGGGATGGATGGACCCATTATTTTCACAATGATCACCTCCTTTGATATTTCACTATAAATAGGGTTTTTACCCTATTGTGAAATCATATCATGAATATGAAATTATTTTATCATATTAGATTTGTGAGTTTTGTGAAGCATTGTGTGAAGAAGTGAGAAGGAGAAGTTAATGTATTGGGTACAAAGTTTCTCATATTTGAATAATTATCATCTTGTGGGTTTTTCACCTCTTTGAGGCTTTCCCACCTTAATTTTTTCTGTTGTGTTATCTATGTAATGCTTTGCTTATCAATCTTCTTCTAGATCCTATATATTGGATTCTATATTTTATCAAGGGTATGATGATAGCATTTTAAATGAAACTCAAAATGAGTTCAATGATAATTTATTGACTTAAAAAATTAGTGACAATGACAAGGAAATGATTTCACTTGAGTACATATCATTGAATGATCTTGAATTTACATCAATGGAAGGATTTGAATTCAATTACAATTTTTGGATGTTGGCATCTAATAGATTAAATGTTGGAAGTGGAAATTATATAATCACAAAAAATTGAATAGTGTGCATAATTTTCACTAAGGAATCCAATTTTTTGCTTGTCATTCATGTCATTTTCCCCAAATTTTTAGGTTTGGTCTTACTTTATAAATTTATCCTTCCTTTCTTTTTAAAAAAAATACAAATTCTAAGATAAACTCTAAAATATCCTTTGATGATATGCAAAAATGAATGTAAAATCATTTTTTCCTTGTTTATTAGGCTATGATTTCTTGATTCTTTTCTCATTATCACGTCTTATGTCAGAATAAGAATTAAATTTCATTTTTATTTTTATGTTCTACCTTTGTAGGCATTTTTTATTATAGGGATTTTTTATTTTGATTTTACCTTTATGAAGATTTTTTTCCTTATGTATAGATTTTCTTCAATATGGAGCATTTTACTTGATGGTTGTGCTTTTTTATTTCCTTGCACATATATTTTATTCATTATGATTTTTTATTTAGTGCCACATGAAGTTTTTATTTTTAGTGTTACTTTGTTTAGTGACTTGCTAAGGAAAAAAATCTTCCTCTCTATGTAATGTTTTTTAATGTAAATTTGATGCTTTTGAATGAAAATGTGATAGTTTTGTATATTACAATGCATTTATATGCAACTACAGTTATTTTATATGATATGTGATGATTTTTTATGTCATGAGATTATATTTTATGTTATTATATTCTTTTTCATTCCATGTTATGTTTTCATATGCTACACAATAACTTTGTATACCATGTGATGTTATTTTATGTTGCACGATGCTTGTGTATTCCATATGATGCTATTGTATTCTATGTGATGATTTTATATGACATATGATGTTATTGTATTATGTGCAATGATTTTATAAGCATGCATTGATTTTTCAAAATTCCAATGCTTCTCAAATCATGTGATGCTTTTATAATATTGTGATGTTTTTAGTGATAACATAATCATAGCCATAAATTTATTAAAATTAGAATTAAAAATAATAAAATATTAATATATAACAAAATTATAACATTATAAAATTAATAATATGAAAATTAAAATATCACAGGTGATGCAAAAATGGCCTTTTTCTTTGATTTTCTACAAAAAAATATGGGATCTAAATGAAAAAAAACTAAATTAACATCTTGATTCACACGACCATATGTAGCAAAGGTGAATAGATCCAAATGACATAGGATAATTTAGGTCAATGATCAATACTTCTTCATGCCTATAAAATACGTTACATTTTTCCATCTACCACATATTGTAGAAATGCAAGATTAAATACTCTCTCTCTCTCTCTCTCTCTCTCTCTCTCTCTCTCTCTCTCTCTCTCTCTCTCTCTCTCTCTCTCTCTCTCTCTCTCTCTCTCTCTCTCTCTCTCTCTCTCTCTCTCTCTCTCTCTCTCTCTCTCTCTCTCTCTCTAACATATGTAAAAACATTATTTGTCACCTTTCCATTGTATTGATTTTAATGTGACTTCAAAAACTTATAGTAATGCCTTTAGATAGAATGGTCAATGGTACTTATCTATTAAAAGAGGAAATATTTTCACATCACCCTCTAAGACTAAATTTTCACTTAGAAATTCATTATCCACTATTAAAAATGTATTTGGATTTTTTTTTATGATAGAAATTATATTTAAGTGTATAAATATCATTCATACTTGCCTAAATTATGATAAGTTTTCTATCAAACACTTGAGTTCATTAATAGAATAGAAAATTAAAATATAACCTAGAGAGGACAACTAAAATTTGAAAAAATAATTTACTAATTTATACATCTAAATAGATATTTTCCTTTCCAACCAAAACAAATTTCTATGTTTTTTCCATTTTTACCATAGGCACAATGGCTTTTTTTTCAATATTCGATAGCTTGGTGAATCTTGTTTTAGCAATATTTGCCACTCATTTTATAAAATTAATTGTTGTCTCTTTATAATTTTCCCTGTTACACAACCCATTTTCTCATGAGGTCCTCATTTATCCTTTTCCTACCAATTTTATAATGCCCATATCAATAAATCTAGAGGCTTCGCATCAAATATGTTCTTACTTTTCTTCATACTTTAGTTTTTCTCAAAATGATATTGTGATGACCAAGTTTTTCCTACATGTATTGGATGATTTATATGCCTTAACTATAGTCTCTATACATACTTTTAATGAACTTTTAAAATGTATCCTTAGCTCATTTTTTCATAAAAATTAGCCAATATGGTCACTTGTTTTCAAATTTATCAACTAAAATAAGAACCTAGTGAAACTATTACCAAATATGTGGTTAGATTTTATACCATGCCTATAAATATGTCTCATCAAATCCTTGATAAAGAGATAAAAATTATTTTATTCAATATTTTACTTCAACGAATCAAGGAAAAAATTATGTTCAACACTTAAAAAATTTTCAATAAGCTTTGTCATATGGTGCAAAAATATGAGATTAAAATTAAGAGTTCAAAATTCTCAACTAAACTTGTAATTCTTCTACCTCTAATAAATCCAAAAATTAGGTAAAATTAAGAATTAATCTAAGACTAATGAGGCTAAAATTAAAATTTAAATCTAATACTAATGATGCTCTTTATTTTCAAGCTAAGAGTGAGTCTAAAACTATAAATCATTGATCTGATCAATGATTTAGAGAGGATTAAAAAGCAAGTTAGTCAAGAATTAGTCCATAAATAATGAAAAATGCATAAATAACTAACTAACTAAGCCTATCTATTCCTATGGGAATTACAAAGGATAGAAAGAAATAAATGAAAGAAAGCAACATAATATTACCTTTCCAAATGGATTAACCATACCCATGTGGCTCAAAAGCATGTTCTCTCTTGATCAAGCATCCTTGTTTTTGTCAACAATGGTGGCAAACTCCTCTAATGTCTCAAGAACACTCCATAAAACCTAGGCTTATGATTTCAAATCACTAAAGTATCCTATCAATGAAGCTTGCAAAAAAAATCAATGATCAAATGCAAAAGATTGTGGAAACAATTTAACATCATAGCTTTTCAATATTTAAGCTTCAAATTCATGTCCATGGCCTCTCTATTTATAGATTTTTGAGATTGGTTAGGATCAACCATGACCATCCATCTCAAGATTGAGATGTGTGGCCATGGATAATCCTAATATTTGGAATTAAATCCATAATTATCTTTATTATGACCTTGGAAGAAGGGCCATTGAAGAGGAATGGGAGGCATTAACTAGGCATGAGTGACTCATAATCTTGATATTTATGGCATTTATGGCCTAGGGATGTCTTCTCAAGAAATTATATCACCTGATGATGCAGATATTCAAAATCAATTTCCAATAATGAGATATTCAAAAATATCTATGGAACTCTTACTTAAGCTCTGAAATTGGATTAATTAACTTAAGTAAGTTTAATCAAGTTTAGTGAAATTCTTTTGAAATTGGTGCACAATAAATCAAAATGGTCAGAAAGTCATATTACTAGGTCATAATTTGACTAGAGAGGAACTAGAAGGCAATGTTAGATGCATTAGAGTTATATTCCCATTTATGATGTTGCCAACACCAAATAACAAAGGTACATGATGTGTACCAATAAATTAAAAGAAAAGATTGACCTAAAGCACTAAATGGTGAATTTGTCATTTTGACTCGAAATGATCTGATCAAAGTTAGCTAGCCCATAAAATGCATTTCCCTATTTAGGGATACTTTGACTTAAACTAACATTTGTAAGTGACAAGTTCAAACCATTTAGGGCATTTTATGGATCTTGACCTAAAATGTGCATTTGAGTAAGATTGATAATTTCAACACAAATGGTGTTAGGAATTGGATGTCTACATTATTCCCCTATTTGAGAAGGTGTAGCAAGATATTCAAGTGAAGCAACATATTTTCAAAGAAAAGAGTTGTCAATAAGAAATTGGAACAGACTCATGATGCCCCCTTGAGAGGACATACTAGGATGGAAGAAAAGGATGGAATCTCAAAAAGAGAGAGAAAGTGAGAGATTAACCCATGGAATAGATCACATCTAGATGAGCTAATGCTTACACACGTGATTACCATCACTAATAAAAATATAATTAGAGGTATAATAGGCCCCAAAGATAAGGGGAATGGGAAAGATACAATCCATAAATTTAAGGGACACACTTTAAATATACCCAATTTAAGAGTACAAGCTGCACACTTATGGCATTGATCAATCTTGAGACAAGTTAAACACTAAAATATTTCCATCATGGGCTTTAATGTGGAGAGCTTGGTATTATAGGAAAAGAGAGAATGTTCTGATTCAAGAAGGGAAGCATCACTAGAACAGGTTCTCTAAAGAGAATATAATAAGAAGTACTCTAGTAGAGCAGATTTGATCATGATAAAATAGTTTTACCCTAGTAGGGAATATTTTGATCATTGATAAAGATTAAAGAATGATTTTTCCCCTATAGAGCTAATTTTATTTGGATGTGGTTCAAATGTTGTGCCCCAACATAGTAAATTGGCAAGAAATATAGCTCAAGGATAAAACCAAAAAGATTGGTTAAAGCAAGCGGGCACAAACGGATATGTGATGGTGTAATGGCTTAGAAAGCCATATAAAACCAAGAATATGAGAATGCACAAAATGATGAGAGAGAGGAAAATAAGAATGGATATATTTGAGCTGACCTCAATAGAAATTGAGCATTACCTACATAGTTCCATGGACTCATATTCTGACATGAACTTTAGGACAATGTAGTTCACCCAAGTTTGTGAGAGAATGGAATGAAGAATGATGAAAAATGACCAAGAATTGATTAGACTTAAAATGTATGAAAAGAGATTCACAGCTAAGAATAGATAAAGAAGCCTAAAATGCATGTTACCTAGAATCCTAATTCCATATCATGAGCCTAGGTGTTGCAAAGTGTTCTTGAGAATCATTCATTAGAGCTGATGTTGATGTTAAGACGTTGAGACCTAAGAAAAAAGTGATTATTATAGAAAAATAAATTAGGCATCCTAAGTATGATTAAATTTTAATGACATAAGATTCCAATTGTGCTGAGCCAATTCAAATGTGAATATCTATAACTAAGGATAATGGTGAAATAATGACCAAAACTAGAGTTACAATGATTTACATTTAAACAAAAAAGCAAAGACAGAGAAAAAGATAAACATAAATGAACCTAAATTGAAATCAAGATATGATCAATCAAGACTTAATTAAGAACAAAAATGTTTAAAAACAAAAGTCAAGAATGTCTTAATGACATGAAACCAAGATATGAATAATTAAGATCCATGTGGACCATCAAGGCATTCTTGAACATAAAAGAGAAAATTAAAATTAAACATAAAAACTAGACACAAACAACAATCAAATAAATAAAATGGTCCAAGAACAACATAATAACATAGGATCAAGATATAAACAATCGAGATCCATGTGAATCATCAAGATGTTTTGAAACACAAAAGAGATAAGCAAAAAACAATCAAATAAACACAAGACCAAGATGAGACAAGAAATAATAAAAAGAGAAAAGGAGAAGAAATAAAAGGAGAGGTAAGAATCATAACAAAACACCAAGAAAACACAATAAAACATTAAGATAACTCAAATAAACACACAAATAAAAACTAAGTTAGTGCGGTTTAAAGACAAATGTTCATGCATGTGTGGTAGAGGTGTTACTTTCCACCATATCATAACAAAGAACAATGACATGACAATTGTTCCCTAATTAAAGAAAAACAATGATAGAAGAAATGGAGGAAGAGAAGAAAAGGAAGGGATTGGCTGAGATGACTCCAGATGTATAAGACAAGTGGACACTACCTACATAGTTCCATGGATGCATGTTCCAGCATGAACTTCAGGCCAAATGTAGTTCTCCTAGGAAATGAGATAGAATAAAAATGATGATAAAACCATCATGATTAATGTTATAGAAGAAATGGAAAATATGACAAACAAACAAGAATGGTCTTACAAAAATGACATTGATGAGATGAGAAAGAATGATTTTGAAAAATCGCAAGTATGTGGGACAAGATGAAATGAACTAATGTTTCTATGTTTTCAAAATGGCAAGAACATAGCAATGTTGAATGGGAATGTACAAATGTATAAAAGTATGAGATAATGTTTTTATTGTTTTTTGGATCATGTTCTGATGTTTTTGGTATTTTAAAAGTATTTCTAATATTTTTGGTGTTTTTGGAATAAAATATTCACAAGGTGGGACCATCTAATTGAGGAGATACACGTCCTGAGAGTAGAGGTTCTAATAAGATAGCTAAGCCAGCTGCAATAGCCCATGCTCAGAAATTAGTGAGAGTAAGGTTCTTGATCTATACTAGTGTAGCAATGAATTGGAATTGAGAAGATGTTTCTAGTCACTTGTTTAAAGATGCATAATACTATCCTGGCAAATTGCTTTATAGAAATACTACTGAGGATATTCATAATGTTCACAAGACATAATCGAGATCATTAGTCAGGGGATAAAAAGTGTTCAAGCCTATAACATGCCTTAGACATAACAAAGAATATGATTCTCAAAGAGATCAATCCAGAATGGGATGAAGAGTACGTTTAGAGTGCCAAGGATTCAAAGCCTTTACTATTGGGAATCATGAAAAGTGGACCAAGGTAGTATAAAATATGTTTAAGGTAAGATAAAAGGTTGGGATAAAATTATGACAACACAAGTTTCCCCCAAGTCAGGGGTCTTATAAAAAATGGTTCAAAGTTGTTCATGCATAGAACCTCTTAAGGTGTATGATGTTCATGGGCTCTGAAAGTTCTTCACCATTAGGTTTAGGCAATCGAAATGCTCCTAATCCATAGTTGTTTATGACAATATATGGTCTTAACCAATTAGGATAAAACATGCATTTCTTTTTGGGTTCAGCATTCATATTCTTATGGTTCTCTTTCAAAACTAAGTCACCAATCTCAAATTCTTGAGGGAGAATGCATTTGTTGTAGCTTCTTCACAATCTATTCTGATAGGCCTGCAAATCTTTTAGGGTAGCCAAATGCTTACCATCAAGAAGTTATAGTTCATGCAATCATGAGGATTGATAGTCTTCATTATCTTCAATGTGCTCTAGTGATATTCTTAATGATGGGATCTTAATCTCGATCAGGATGATAGTTTCAATGCCAAAAACAAGGTAGTATGGAGTAGCTCTAGTTGGGGTGCGATGATTGGTTCTATAATCCCAAAGGATAGGAAAGAATTGCAAGTAATAGTTACGGCCAACATCATTGACAATCTTCTTTAAGATGGCTAGAATGGTTTTATTTGATGCCTCAGCTTGTCTGTTGCTTTACAAGTTATATGGACTAGATTTCTTATGCTTGATCTTGAATTTTGCACAAAGAGATTTCACTTCTTGGTTCACAAAGGATCTACCATTATTGGATATAATATGGGTTGGGATGCCATATTGACAAATGATATGGTAATGAATGAATTTGGCTATTTTTTTCTCAGTAACATAAGTGAGAGGAATGGCCTCAATCCACTTGTTAAAGTATTTAGTTACAGTCAAAATGTGCTTATGGTCATCTAAAGATGTTAGGTTAATTTTCCCAATGAGATCGAGACCCCATGTTGAGAATGACCATGGTGTTGTAATCAATTGTAATGGTAAGGAAGGTGCATGTATCAAGTTACCATGCTACTAACAAGGAACATACTTATTTACATAATTACAAGCATATGTCTCCATTTTAGGCCAATAATAGCCTATTCTAAGGAGTTTATTTTTTAGGACTACAGCATTGGTATGGACCCCACACATTCCTTCATGAACCTCCTTTAGTGCCAACTTGGATTCTTCCAAAGATAAATAATGAATAAGCATTCCATCATAGTCTTTATGATAAAGCATGTTTCTAAGGAGGATATAATGTGTTAAGCGATGAAGGAATATTTTTTGTTGGTTTTTGAAAAGGTTGATATGAAATACATGACTATGGAAATAGTTATAAAAATCTTGGTACCATGGTAGCTCAGGTGAGGGATTAAGATCAACAATAGTGCATATCCTCTTTGAATCTGATAGAATATGAGCCGACTAAAGAATATTTTCAATTAGGAACTAATACTCTTTAGCACTGTCATGCATTTGAATCATGGAACTAATTGTTACCATGGCATCATTAGATATATTATTGACTCATGGAACTTGCACAAACTATAGATATTTAAAATGTGTTTTGAGGTTATCGATAATTTGCTTGTAAGGAACAAGCTTATCATCTCTTGTTTGATATTGTTAATGATCTAATTTATGATTAATTGTGAATATCCATAGATCTTTAAACTTTGAATATCCCACTATATATCAAGACAAAGCCCTGTAACCAATGCCTCATATTTGGCCATATTGTTTATATATTGAAATTGTATATGGAAGGCTTTGGGGATCAAATCCCCGTGTGGCATGATCAAGAACATTCCAGCTCCAGAACCTTGGGATGTGAAGGATCCATTAAAATAGAGTGTCCACTATTCAAGTTCTTGTGATGCTTATTCTATCATCATGATAAAACCATTTGGAAGGTCAAAGTTGAGAGGTTGAGTGGCCGTAATAGGAGCTTCTACAAGTTAGTCAGCAAAAACTTGTCCTTTGATTGCCTTTTGATTTTGGTACTCAATATCAAATTCACTGAGGAGCATAATCCATTTAGCCATGCATCCTTGAAGAGCTACTTTAGATAAGAGGAACTTGAGATGATCTACCTTGGTCATAACAATAGTTTTATTATTTAGCATATACTGTAGCAATTTTTGAGTGGTGAACACCATAGCTAAACATGCCTTCTTAATAGGCATATAGTTATGTTCATAGGCTACCAATGTGTGGCTTAAATAATAAATAGCGTGTTCCTTACCCTGATCATCATGTTGAGCCAAAAGTGCCCCTAGTCCATGTTTTGTGGCTGATATATAAAGAAGCAGTGGCTTTCCTTGTGTTGGAGGTTGTAAGACTGGTATATTGGCCAATTATATTTTAAGCTTTGAAAATGTTAGCTGACAATATTCATCCCACTAAAATGTTACCCCTTTCTTTAAGAGATGTGTAAATGGATGGCACTTATTTTTTAATTGAGAAATGAACTTGCATATAGATTGGATCTTTCCTTGTAAACCTCACAACTATTTAAGATTATTTAGTGGAGGCATTTACATAATAGTATTGACATTTCTAGGGTTGAATTCAATCCCTTGTTGTGATACGATGAACCCTAACAATTTTCTTGATGCGACTTCAAAGACATATTTCTTAGGATTCAAGCAGACTTTATATGCATGAAGCCTCTAAAATATTATTCATATAATGTCAAGGTGTCTATCTCTTGTTCTTTATTTTGATATTATATCATCAACATAGTCCTTGACAATGTCATGCGTCATGTCATGGAAAATGATAGTCATTACACATTGATACGTGGCTCCAGTATTCTTCAAACCAAATGACATGACTTGGTAATAGAATGTCCCCATGGAGTGGTGAATACGGTCTTATGTTGATCTTCAGGGGCTATCTTGATCTGATTGTAACCAAAAAATCCATCCATTAAGGATAGCATCTCATACTTAGCAGTTGAGTTGATGATCATGTTAATGTTGGGCAAAGGAAAATCATCTTTGGGGCATGCTTTGTTGATATCATGAAAATCAGTATAAACATATATGCTTGGGGTATTTTTACTCATTAGTACTATGTTGGAAACTTATTCAGAGTAGTCTAGTGGTCCAATAAAATTGGCTCCTAACAACTTTTCCAACTCAGCCTTAACCAAAAGGGCAATGCATGGATGCATCTTTCTCAACTTTTTCTTGACTAGTTTAGCATCAGGGTGAATAACAAGGTGATGCACAACTAAATCTAGGTCCAAGCCTATCATGTCAGAGTATGCCCATGTAAAGATGTCTATATAATCCTTAAGAATGGATATAATATGTTCACATTCTGCTTTAATAAGGGAAGCTCCAAGATAAACCATTTTGGGATCCTCATGGGTTCCCAAATTCACTTATGTTGTGCTCTGTATAAGGAGTGTGGATATATCTTCTATAATTATAGGTAATGTATGGTCATGATCATTTTACTCTATTATTTCTTCTTGTTGTTCCTCCCAAAGATCCAAATAATATGAAGAATTAAAATCTGCCTTCTTAGCTAAAGGCCAATTGGCAAAAACCTCTAGAAACTCAAGAGCAAGATGCTCAAATATTTGATGTTGTTCTGAAGAGATGATTGTACTAGCTATAGAACTTGGGCTAGATGGGATTTTTACATCCTGAGGAGATGAGAAAACTTTCATGCCTAAGAGTGCCTAAAATAGTTTTTCACTCAAAGGATTATCTTTTTCTTTACTTTTCCTTGATTTATAAGTGCCTCAAAGAGGTTTTCACCTAAATATCTCGATGCTTGTTCTTTATTATGACCAAGAAAGTTTTCTTGCTCTCTAAAGTAGGTAGAATATTGCAATGAAAAATGAAAACCCTACTTATGATCACCAATGGGAAATTCATCTCATAGGCCCATGTATTCTATAATTGATTCTTCATTTTGAAACTCATTGAGGCATATGACCAAATTTTGTTGATCCCAATGTATGAGTTCTATTGACCATTTTGGTCCTGCAGGCCAAAAGATAGTCTCCTTCTTTCCCTACTATTCTGAACCATTAGTCTAGTCATGTACCCACTTTTCTATAAATGCCTTTTTCTTTGAAATAAGTCTTATTCTTATAAAACATTGAAAGATCTAAAGACTTGCAGGTTTCAGTTTGGTATAAGACCTTTTTCTCTTTGTGCAATCAATCACACAAGCCATTTTCGACAAAGGAAATCGACCATTTTCAAAGGGATATACGTCTTTCAACATCTTTGAAGGTCAAGTGCCCTTATGGAGGGTAGGAAAATGACCAATTGGGCCTTATTGAAGGAGTCCAAAGGGCAACTTGGGGCCTAAATTCCCTTGTGAAGGGAAAAAAACACTTGTAGAGGGACCAAAGAAGAGGGTTGAAAGGTATGTTTTTCTTCAGAGAAAATACTAAGGCAAAAGGAAGGATTTCCTTCAGATATTTTGTCTGAGGAATAAATCTAAAGGAAATCCAAGGAAGATCAATGTGAATTATTTTAGACAAAATGTCTGAAGGAATTCCTTCAGACATTTGTGTCTAAAGAAATTCACAAGGCAAGGAGCCAAAAAAAAATTACCCTTCGGAAAGGAATCCAAGGCAAAGGTCAAAGGTCCTTCAAACATTTGTTTGAAGGAAAAGACAGGGAAATCTAAAGGATGAATTCCTTCAGACAAAATGCCCAAAGGAATTCCTTCAGACATTTTGTCTGAAGGCATTTGTCAAAGGATTTTCTCGAAAGAAAGAAAGGGTCGAGACTTTTGAAGAAATATTTCCTTCGGACAAATTTCCAAAGGAATTCCTTTAGACATTTTTGTCTAAGGGAATTGAGAATCCAAGGCAGCTCGAAGGACCCTGAAGGGCAAGTGCCCTTGCAGGGGACTCTTGGATGCCAAGAAGGGGACCTTTTCAAAGCCCCAAACGGACACCTTTTCTTTGGGAGGGTTCAATAGCAAATGGCTGATGGGATTGCAGAAAGCTGAAGAAATTGCCAAAGGGGTGATGGGCCTGAAGACGTCAAATTTAGCATCACAAACTAGCCATTGGAATTCAAATGTCTAGTGATGTCCCCATGGATGTCAAATTTAGGACAATGGAGTAGCCATTGGCTTTCAAATGGTGATGGGTGCATGAACATCAAATTTATGGTGATAAGATAGTCATTAACCTTGAAATACTTAAGGATGGGCCTGTACATGGAAACTCAGTGCCCCATCGAGAACAAAGCCCATAGATCTCAAATTTCTAGTAGAAATGACAAAAGATAGCCCTGAGGGATGAAAGAACCAAGAAAAGACAAAAGCCAAGAAAAAACAAAGCTAGGGAAAGACAAAATCCAAGAGTAAACTCAGTGACCCACCAAGAAAGGAGCCCAAAGAGCCAAGCACAAACATGGATAGAATAGCCCAGGTGGCAGAAGAGACATCGATAGAGGAGTTATGCCAGTGGTTAGAATAGTCTTTATGAGATGGTCATCAAGGAGCACAAATAGTGAATGGCACAACCTATTTTTCCTCATTTTGCATTAATCAGCAGACAACTGCATGAACCTCTTTAAGGAGTGGTATTTTTTTCAAATGGTAAAGTGTGACCCATGCTTTCACTATGACTTTTAATATAATTTAAATGCCAAAGTCAAGACTGGTAATTGCCACAGCATGGTTCCTTTAGCGACTTCCTCTTCCCAATGTATTCAACGTAACATGGGCCACTTGTGAAAAAGGGTGCCATTGCTTTCTCTTCTCTATATATTTTAAACTCTCATTTGGGAAAGGATTGATCTCTCATTTTGTAAGGTGAAGCCCTACCAAAATTTCACCTTGAATCAATAAGAATGTATTTTACCTTTATTTGATTGGTTATATCTCTGAGTGTGTCTACGTATTAAACTTATGTTTAGTCATTATAGCTTGATGCTTTCACAATTTGACACCAACACACCTGGTGTAACTAGATTACCAGTTCTGTAGGTTAATAAGAAGTGTTGCATATAGAGTGCAGAGACAGAGAAGGGTTATCAAACTGTATTTTCTATAGCACCTATGGTAAGTTCATTTTTTGTGTGTCTTTATTAAGCCTCCCTATTAAAGCTCCCTATAGTCTGGTCTTTTCATCAGATAAAGTGTATGTACATCCTCTTCTGGTCTGAAGTGTGAGTAAATGAGTAGATCAAACTTGTTTGATGCATCACCATCTTAGGTTAGTTTCTATTTTTAGTATCCTCCTCTCTTTTCACCCCCCTTTTATATATTAGCAGTAGTAGTGAAATAACTTAGAGATGCATCAAAGGGAGCTAGCCCTTATCTATAAATTCTCCTCTTAGTTTTGCTAGACCCACAAGCAAGAGGTGAGTCTCCATTGTGCTATGTGGAAGATAGAATCTCAGCCTTTTGTTAAGGGTGTAATCCATAGTGTTAACAGTTTTTGGCACACCCAGTGGGACCAATTTTTAACACTCAAATTTTTTTTAAGATTGATGCTAGTCCTATTACAACAAAAAATCAACCATTAATATAGAATCTGGAGACTCCATTATCAAGAGTATCTATCTCTATTCAAAGATCAGTCTGCCATCCTATGCCTAAGGTCACCACATGATCTGTTACTAAGGGTGTCCCTTTTGAATTTGTTTAACTACCATTAAACTCAGTAAGGTGACTAAGGTTTGTAAGGACTCATCCTTATTTAGCAAGTCATTTTCCCAAACTTTCTATAAGATACACTTACGCAAGAAGGCCCCAGTTTAATCCTATCATAGTTATTGCTTTACCTTTTGTGGCCTTTCATGGTCAAATTCCTTTGAATCTTTTGCATTATGACCCTATCCCAGGGACAATCATTAAGAATGTGCCTCCCTTTAATAGAGAAGGGCTTATTACTATTATTAATCACATCAGAAATATTTCCAACCTTTGTAATATTCACAATGTCACTGAAGAAAACATTTCTATCAAATTGTTGGCATTGTCTTTTAAGGGCAAGGTTTTAGACTAGTATGGGACTCTGCCTATGAATTCAGTCTGCACATGGAATGAATTGGGTACCCTCTTAATAAATATATTTAGGGAGAAGAGTGACCACCTCTTGCTTTTCGAGTACCTAACCACCATGCAAAGAGCTCCACATGAATTTATGTAGGATTTCAATACTTGGTTTCAAAAGACCTAGGATAGAATCCCCATTTTGGTAAGGCCAACCCCAAGCTATGCTTTATTTTATTATTTGAAAGTGTTCAACAGTTACATTGCTATCATGATACAGTCCATAGGAGGACAAGTGTTGCCCACTACCTATGAAATAGCTATAACCATTGAGAATTGCCTGGTGTAAGTGGGAAAGATAGACCCTAGACCTCATATGCCACTCTTCCTTGAATTGCCACCTCCAACCTAGACTGTTGCACCCACCTTAGATTTTCTTCCTAGCATAAAAAAATTGGCTGTTACTTCACCCAATGACCTTCATGAAGTTAAAATCTTGTTCTAAAGCATGACTAATGAGCTAGTGGCTCTCAAAAGGCAGCAAGCTCAAAGCTATCAACCAAATTAGGGATATCAGCAATTTGGGAAAGCAAATAGACCCCCTTTCTAGAATTACAATCAAGGATAGGGTCAATTTTCAAAAGACAGACCTTATCAAAGCTATAATCTAGGTGCCCCTTCATCATCCAAGGTTTTGGTGCCTACTCAAAATAATCTAATAAGAATAGCCAAATTGATCACCCATGGGATATGGTCAAGATCAGGCTATTTATACAAATGAGATGCTGAGTTAATACATAAATGCACAAGATAATTAGGTAGCCACCCAATTCCTAAGCTTTGAGATGTCAGTGTAACTTGGCATGAACAACAGGCCAGCCCAGTTTGATTTCACTCTCATGAATCACCTGGAAGGTGAATTCTGTGCAATCAAATACGTGGGCAGTGCAGACAACCAAGGTGATTATTTTTTAGCCAACACAAGGTATAAAAGAAGAGCTATAAATGAAGCTCAGGCTGATACCCAAATGTCCACTGCATCTTCTTCATCACATGAAAACCAAAAATTTCCAAATTATAGGCCACCAGTTACACCTTCAGCTCCTCACCCTATGCCTCAGGCTGTAAGTAACCCCAAATAAAATTTGAAAGGGGGCAACCCTTAGATTAATGTGGTGGACCAGATGAAGAAGCTACACATGAATATCTCCTTGTGGGATTCATTGGCAATGCTGGGACAAAAGGACATCTTGCAAAAGGAATTGCATAGGCTAAATAAACAAGCTGTCCTAGTAAAAGATGATAATGTTCTGATCATGAATGGGCACCCTTCCATAGTAGGCCAAGTAAAGAAAGAAGAAAATTTTCCCCCTTTCTATCTATCCTTAGTCATAGGAGATTTCTTGGTGCACAATTGCATTATTTATAGTGGAGCAAGCACCTCAGTAATGCCAAAATGTATAGCAGATAAACTAGGGCTCAAATATGAAGAAATGACTAAGGGATTCCTGCAGCTAGATGGATCACCAACAAAGATATTAGGAGTGGTGAGAGGCTTGAACTTGATGCTCCATGCCTATCCATCTTTCTCAATTCCCCACGATGTAGTAGTGGTGGATTTTCCTCCCTACTTTGCCATTTTCTTGTCTAGGGATTTCACATCCAAAATAGGCGGGTACCTAGCAGAAAACTAGTCCTACCTAGCTTTTAGAACCAAATATGGGACTAAGGTCAAGATTGAGTCAGAGCTAATCCACAGAGATCATTTGGAGCCATACTCACTCAAGGTATAAAATGTTAGCTATGCCATTATTTATCAAGAAGAATTCCAAGTGGATCAATCTCTACCCTTTACCCTTAAAGGAGTTGCTAACCTGCTCTTAGACAAATGGGGAAGTGACAACTTTGAACATGACCCTTACAAGTTAATAGAAGAGGCAAGCCTCATGATTTATTACATGCATGAAGAGGGTAATTTTGTACCAAATTTGATGAAAGAAAACCAAGAGAGCTTAGGATTATGGTAGCTTTTCTTTGATGGCTCAAGAAGCAAATTGGGAGCTAATGGTGGAGTAGTATTAATTTCTCCCTCACAAGAGAAATACTTCTCAACTTTCAGGTTCCAATTTTCTTGCACTTGAAATGTTCTAGAGTATGAAGCTCTCATCCATGGTTTGGAGTGGGCAAGGAAAAGAGGAATCAAAGAGCTACAGGTTTTTGGGGATAGTGAGTTAATCATAAATTAGGTGAGAGGCTAAAATCTGACAAAGAATTCCTTGCTTAAGTCTTACAAGCACAAGGTGTGGGACTTCGTAGAGAGTTTCCTTTCTTTCAATGTTACTTCCATCCCAAGAGAGAAGAATAAGCAAGTGGACAGACTAGAAATAGTTAGTGCTCAGTTCAATGTCCCCAAGGAGATAGGCCGAGGCAACAATCTATGCCATTTAAAAGTGGTAATCAGACCATCCATGCCTGATAACATCACCAAATGGTAGGTGTTTGGCAATGATTAGTAGATAGAATTATTCTTGCAAGAGGAGGTTGAGTTTGCCTCTAAAAATCAAGCCAAGTTACAATAGCAGTATGGCGGCCAAATTGTTCAGCTGAAGAACAATAAACTTCCAAAAGGATTGGTTACTCTTGAAAGTATCTTCAATGAGGATGACTAATTGAAAAATGACAAAGCAAGCATCACAATAAAGAAGGAGAACTATGAAAAAGTTGAGATATTCAAGAATAGGTTGCTCATACTTGGGAAGGTATGTACAAATCATGAAAGGTAGGCTTTCATCTTGTTGTGCCAAGAATTTGTTGATGTCTTCGCTTGGGAGTATAGTGACCTAAAGGGTTTTGACCCAAATTTGGCCCAACACACTATTGAGATAGAGGAAGGTGCCAAGCCCATCAAACAAAAACAAAGGCCTATCAACCTGAAGATTGAGCCTTTCATGTGGAAAGAACTCACCAAGCTAATTGAGTCCATAATCATATTTTTGATCAAACACTCCTCTTGGTTGGGAAATCCTGTTCCTATCTGAAAAAATAATGGGGAGATCAAATTACGTGTAGATTTCAGAGACCTCAATAGAGTCTCATTTAAGGACCACTACCCTCTCCCAAGTATGGAGCAAATCTTTCAAATGGTGACAAGTAGCAAACATTTCTCCCTCTTAGATGGGTATTCAAGGTACAATCAGATTTTAGTGCAAGACTGTGATCAATACAAGACAACCTTCACTACCAAGTGGGGAACGTTTGCTTACCAAAAAATTCCATTTGAACTATCTAATGTTGGTGCCACTTTTCAATGAGCCATGGACATGGCTTTCCAAGGCCTGATAAATAATATTGTCTTAGTCTACCTTGATGATGTGACAGTATTTTCTAAGGAAGCAGGCCAACATATGAAACACCTTATGAAAATTTTTGAGAGGTGTAGAGAGTTTGGTATCTCTCTCAACCCAAAGAAATGCATGTTCACTATCCATGAAGGTAAACTCCTTGGCCATGTTGTTTCGAAGGAGGGCTTGACCATTGATCTAGAAAGATTTCACTCCATCTTAGAGCTATCCTTGCCTAAGCATAAGAAAGGTCTACAAAGCTTGTTTGGCAAAATAAATTTCATCAGGAGATTTATCTAAATTTTTGCCAAGGTAGTCAAGCCATTGACCTCCATGCTGAAGAAAGATGATAAATTCATGTGGATAGCATAAAGGAAGGATAGTTTTGAAGGGATCAAATAAGCTATCACCCCAAGCTCCTACCCTAATCATTGATAACTTCACCAAGGATTTCAACCTCTACACCTTCATAAATGAAGAGGTAATCTCTGCTATGATTACCCAAGTGAATGGTGAGAACCTTGAACAACCACTTGCATTTTTTAGCCAGGGTCTAGAGGGTTTTGAGATCAGGTATACATATGTGGAGAAGTAAGTCCTTATGGTCATAAGAGCCTAAAGAAATTTAGACATATGTTGTCCAACAACAAGGTTCATCTCATGGTGCCACATCCCAGCGTCAAAGATTTCTTGATCAACTGTGATCTAAATGAAAAGAGAGTGGGATGGATCACTAAAGTAACAAAATATGATATGGACATCAAAACCACCAATCTGGTAAGGGGAAAAGGCCTATATGAACACCTTGTTGCAGATCTTAAGTAGAAGAAAGAGGACATTTTTCTAATCTATGATGAAGCTACAGTAGAAGAACTAGTAGTCATGAAGGATTGGGCATTAGACATGAAACATTTCCTTCTCACTGGTGAGTGCTTGCAAGGCCTTGATAAGACCAAAAGGAGATGTTTCAGACTCTAATATCTCCCTTACATCCTAATTGATGGTGTCTTGAGGTGCATAGACCAAGTTAGGTCGACAAAGTGTTGTTCGAGTTCCATGATGGCCCAACTAGTGCTCACTTTGTTCCTAAGCTACAACTACAAGGATTATGCAAGTTGGTTACTTTTGGCCCACTCTATTCAAGGACACCCATGCCTGGGTATGAAAGTGCCAAAAGTGTGCTTTCTTTGATGGGAAATAATGGTTGGTTGCAATGCCTCTATAGCCTATTCAAGTATAATATCCATTCATGCAATGGGGCCTTGACTTCATAGGAATGATTAAAAGCTATTACTTTGAAGGAGACTAATGAAAGTGTAGTCTTGGACTTTTATGAAGGCCTAGTGACAAGGTTTGGAGTCCCAAATACCATCATCTCAGATAATGCTTTGGCTTTCTTGGGGACTAGAACAAGTGAGTGGGCATTTGGATATGACATCTATCTCAGTACTTCTTCCAACTACTACCCACAAGGGAATGGGCTAGCTAATTCCACCAATAAGAATATGATCAAGATTATCAAAAGGAAAATGGAGGAGAGTCAGAGAACTTGGCATGCCAAGTTGAAAATAGCCCTGTGGGTAGACAGGGTTACTCCAAAGAGGGCAGTTAGCAATTGACCATACACACTTGTCTATGGAAGGGAAGCTAGACTTCCTATTTCATTTGAATTACTAGATTTAGATCTTGCTCACCAGCTACAATTAAAAGAAGGCAACATCATGGAGGTTAGGCTGTGTGAATTGATGGAACTTTAGGAGATAAAGGACTAAGCTATGGCCTCTATGACTAGCCATCAGTAGCAAATGAAGAAGCACTTTGACAAGAAATCCTTGTCAAAAGGTTTCTCTAAAGGTGACATCATATTCAAATGGGATGAGGATTGAGCTAAGCCTGGAAAACACACAAAGTTTGATGCCCTATGGAGTGGTCTATATGTCATCACTCAGTGCAAGCAGCATAATGCATTCCAACTCTCTAGGTTAGATGGTGAAGAACTGCATATCCCAGTTAATAGGATATATCTCAAGCACTATCACTGAGCCTTCCCCCATCATGTATATATTTTCCTTTTTTTCTCCCTATTTTCCCTAAGTGCTTTTGCACATATTAGTAGTTTTCTTAACCTTGTGTGTGTGTTTTGTTTTCCTTTTAGGGTAAAAGCTTCATGATTGATTCTTGGATATCTCAAGGCCATTATCAACCTTTTAGGCTATGTTTTGACTCCATTCCCAATGGAATTTGAGGCTACCAATCTTCTTTAGCATAGCAGGCATGCTTCCCCTGGGGATCACCAAATTTGTTGACCATTTTGGTCCTGCAAGCCAAAAGTTGGTTTCCTTCTTTCCCTACTATTCTGAACTGTTATTCTAGTCATGTACCCACTTTTTCTATGAATGCATTTTTCTTTGCAATAAGTCATGTTCTTATAAAACATTAAAAGATCTAAAAACCTATAGGTTTCAATTTGGTATTAGACCTTTTTCTCTTTGGGCAGTCAATCACACAAGCCTATTTCAGCAAAGGAAATCACTCATTTTCAAAGGAATATAAGTCTTTCAATAGGCCTCAAAAGGTCAAGTACCCTTGCAGAGGGTAGGAAAATGACCAATTGGGCCTTTCTTAAGGAGTTCGAAGGGAAACTTGGGGCCTAAATGCCCTTGTGGAGTTTAGAAAACACTTGCAGAGGGACCAAAGAAGAGGGCCAAAAGGTAGGTTTTTCTTTAGAGAAAAGACTAAGGCAAAAGGAAGGATTTGCTTTGGACATTTTTTTTGAAGAATAAATCTAAAGGAAATCCAAGGAAGATCAATGTGAATTCTTTCTGACAAAATGTCTGAAGGAATTCCTTTAGACATTTTTGTCTGAAGAAATTCACAAGGCAAGGAGCCAAATAGAAAATTACCCTTCGGAAAGGAATCCAAGGCAAAGGTCAAAGGTCCTTCAGAGATTTTGTTTAAAGGAAAAGATAAGGAAATCCAAAGGATGAATTCCTTCGAATAAAATGCCTAAAGAAATTCCTTCAGACATTTTGTCCGAAGGCATTTGTCAAAGGATTTTTTTGAAAGAAAGAAAGGGCCAAGACTTTTGAAGAAAGATTTTCTTTGGACAAATGTCCGAAGGAATTCCTCAAGAAATTTTTGTCCAAGGAGCCTAAAGGGCAAGTCGGGGGACTCTTGACTGCCAAGAAGGGGACCTTTTCAAAGCCCCAAAGGGACACCTTACCTTTGGGAGGGTTCAATAGCAAAGGATTGATGGGATTACAAAAAGTTGAAGAAATTTCCAAAGGGGTGATGGGCCCAAAGATGCCAAATTTAGCATCACAAACTATCTATTGGAATTCAAACATCTAGTGACATCCTTGTAGATGTCAAATTCAGGACAATGGAGTAGCCGTTGGCTTTCAAATGGTAAAAGGTTCACGAACATCAACTTTATGGTGATAATATAGTTGTTGATCTTGAAATGCTTAAGGATGGGCCCGCATGTGGAAACTCAGTTACCCATCGAGAAGAGAGCCTAAGAGCTCAAATTACCAACAAAAATGACAAAAAATAGCCCTGAGGGCCAAAAGAGCCAAGAAAAGACAAAGCCAAGAAAAGACAAAAGCCAAGAGTAAACTCAGTGACCCATCGAGAAAGGAGCCCAAAGATCCAAGTATAGACATGGATAGAACGGCCTAGGTGGTAGAAAAGACATCTACAGAGGAGTTATGCCAGTGGTTGGAATAGTCTTTATGAGATAGTCATCAAGAAGTGCAAATAGTGAATGGTGCAACCTATTTTTCCTCATTTTGCATTAATGATTAGACAACTGCATGAACCTCTTTAAGGAGCAATCTTGTTTTCAAATGGTAAGGCATGACCCGTGCTTTCACTATGACATGTAATATAATTTAAATGCCAAAGTCAAGACTAGCGACTACCATAACATGGTTCCTTCAGTGACTTCCTCTTCCCAATGTATTCAATGTAGCATGAGCCACTTGTGAAAAAGGGTGCCATTGCTTTATCTTCTCTATATATTGTAAACTCTCATTTGAGAAAGGATCGATCTATCATTTTTTAAGGTGAAGCCCTACCAAAATTTCACCTTGAATCAATAAGAATGCATTTTACCTCTATTTGACTAGTTATATCTCTAAGTGTGTCTACGTATTAAACTTGTGTTTAGTCAGTGTAGCTTGATGCTTTCACAAGTTGACACTAACACACCTAGTGTAACTAGAGTACCAGTTCTGCAGGTTAATAGAAAGTGTTGCATCTGGAGCACAGAGATAGAGAAGGGTTATCAAACTATGTTTTCTACAACACCTATGGTAAGTTCATTTTTTGTGTCTTTATTAAGCCTCCTTATTAAAGCTCCCTACAGTCTGGTATTTTCATCAAATAAAGTGTATGTACATCCTCTTCTAGTTTGAAGTGTGAGTAAACGAGTAGATCAAACTTATTTGGTGCATCACCATCTTAGGTTAGTTTCTATTTTTAGTATCCTTCTCTCATTTCAACTCCCCTTTTATATATTAGTAGTAGTAGTGAAATAACTTAGAGATGCATCAAAGGGAGCTAGCCCTTATCTAGAGATTCTCCCCTCAGTTTTTCTAGACCCACAGGCAAGAGGGGAGTTTCCATTGTGCCACATGGAAGATAGAAGCTCAGCATTCTTTCAAGGGTACAATCCACAGCGTCAACAAGTTTAGGATGGCAAAGGCATATGTTACAGTGAGGGTTTGCTTTAGGATGAGAAGCACCAATGGTAAAGATATAATGTCCTACTTTAGGAAGGGAAGCACCACTAGGACAAGTTTTTGCTTTAGGATGGGAAGCTCTAATAGGTGTTATGGTCAATACAGAATTTAAGTCAAACAAATCTAAGTTAACCAGCTCATCAAAAAGGCTATAATGGGATGTTGTGTCACTAATAGGAGTCTTATTACTAATCACTTCAAAAGAGTCACTATCAAATGTTATGATTTCATCCTTTGATGATTTGAATCTAAGACCATGATTCCAATTAACAAATCCAACTGATAAGGGCTCTAAAATTCTTTGCACTATGGGCCAAGGCCTTTCCCTATATAGTCAAGATGATCCATTATTCTATTAGGGATAGGATACTTTAGATTATAAAAATAATCAATAAATCCTTCAAAACGTAACCAATCTCCCTCAGTAAAAGCCTCTTGATCTTTCTTTGGTGTAATTGTAGGTATAAAACCATAGGAGGTTTTGGTTGTTTCTTCTTTGGTTGCCAAATCTAATTGAGTTTGTTAGGAGTTTAGTAATTTTTAGGCTTACAAAATGTTTTATGTGATTTTGGTAATTTTTAAATATGGAGGACATTCTTCAGATGAAATGTGGAAATGCCTACGTCTTTAATAATAACCTACTTGGCTAGAGCTACAAGAAATTGATCAGTCGAAGTGGAGGCTAGATCACCAGGATCTATATAATTAGATAGAGATGGATGAGAAATGATGGATTTTTTCTTCTTTGCCATGAATTTAGAACCTGGTTAGTAGTTATAAATACAAAACTTTGCTTCAAGATGTTTGCAATATTGATATAATTGTTGATCAGTGGGAATAGTAACCTCGATCCCATCATGGGGAAACTTAAGGCATTGGTGAAGAGTAGATGGAACTACCTGTACTTCATGGATCTAAGGATGACTAAGAAGTATGTTATAAGGAAGCTCAATATCCATAGTATGGAATAATGTGTGACGAGAAATAGACCCAACCATGACTGGCAACCAAATTGTACCAGATGACTCCCTCTCAATGTTGTCATAAGCCTTAATTGTAATAGTTTTTGGTTGAATGTCTTTATCCATGTTGCCCAATCATCATACCAATTTAAGAGATATGATGTTTAGCCTTGAACCATTATCTATAAAAACCCACTTGATCTTGTGATCTACAATGATTATCTCAATGTATAGTGGGTTATTGTGGTTTGAGTTGAGGGTGGACGTGTCTTGTTTATCAAATGTGATTTGATGAAATGAAGACAAGTGTCCAACTAGGTTCTGAAACTAATCAAAGTTTATATTATTAGGCATAATATGCTCTTAAAAAAGATTTTTGAAGATGGTTCCATAGGCATAAGATGTCTTCAAGAGTTCTAATATGGAAATTTGGGTAGCATTTTTATCTAATTGATCCATTAGACTATAAGGCCTTTAAATTGTGGATTGAACTAGTTTAGTCTTTGTTGGTATAGTATTCAGCTTTATAACCATTATCATAATGTTCTCATTGGGTTTTATGGAAGAAGTGGGTGAAGGGCCCTGAATGGTAACTCACGGGCATCTAGTTGTGACTACACAACCTAGAGGTGACAAGGAGTTATTATAATTTGAAGAGGAAGGAAAAGGGCCTTAGATGGTGACTCATTGGTGTCTAATTGTATCTCTACAATTTTGGGTTAGCAAGGAGCCTTTATAATTAAAAGAAAGGTATTATTGTTCATAATTAGTAACCCATGTAAATGGAGTAGCAACATGATGGTGCGAACCCAAAATGGTATTACTAGGGGGAGAGGGTGTTGACCTTATAATGATGGGTCTCATATTATGAGGAACATGAGATTGGCCACATGGTTTTATAGTATCAATGGAAATATGGGTTGAATAAATGCATCCCATAGTATTATTATAGTCATAATGTATGTTGTTATAAGCCACATTATTAGTGTGGGAATTATGATCTTGATTATGCTCATTATGATTCTGACCTTGTTGTTGGTTCTGATTTTGCCTCTATCCTTGATTGTGACCATTTTGATTATTTCTTGGTGGTGGTGGATCATGTTGAGGAAAGGGGTCTTTATAGATTCTCATATCCTAATGTGTGTCTTGATTAGGGGCCAAATTAATTTTTAGTTCACCACTTTCAATAAATTCCTCAATAATATGTCGTAATTAAACGTAATGATATGCACCATGACCAAAAATATGATGAAAATTGCACCATTCATTCTCTTTGTACCAATCTAGTTTTGGTTGATCTTGAGGAAATGGCCTTGATACTAGCCATATAATTAAATTAGTTATAATGAGCTTTTGTAACACTATTTCAATTGATTCTCTAAACTTGCTAAAGAATCTAAAATTATTATGAAATGTCCTTTTTGGAGGTTGTCTCTGTAAAGTAGGTAGTGGATTTGGGGGAGTTAATTGTACATTTGAAGGAGGCATAGCCTATACCATTTGTATATGTCTTGTTTCAGTCACCCCATTTCCAACCATGTTTTTATTTTTGCTAAAGCCTTTAGGTTTATCCCACACAACTATTTGATCTGGTCATTTAGTTTGATTAGATGTTTGACCTCGCATAAAAATCTTAACAAGGCCCTTAGCAATAAGAGCCTTCTCAATCTGCACTCCTTTGTCAATAATTTCTTCAAATGAATTATCACAAGCTAACTGTAGATTATGCATAACTTTAGGATGTAAATTTTGTGCAAAGATATCAACCAACTATTTGTCTAGCAAGTTATGTTGAAAGTGGCCTACCAATGCTCTCCATCTTTGCAGATATGCAGTGAAACTTTCACCATCATGCTACTTGTATTTGCATAAGTCAACATCAATTAATTCATGTTCTATGTTATATGAGAAATTGTTAACAAACTTTTTTAATAAGTCATTCAAATTTTCAATTAATCCCTTAGGTATTTTAAGTAGCCAATCAAGAGCTTTCCCCACTAAACTTCACATAAATAATCATAGTAAGTACTCACTACTATAAGCAACCTCTTGACATAAAATGAAGAATGCCTGTATCTACTCATGTGGATATCCATTTTATTTGTATTTGTAAATTTGGGTGCCTCAAAATGAGGTGGAAAGGGATTTTTTAGACTAGATAAATCAAATGGATATGGGCATATCTCATCAAATTTGTACTTTTTGACTCTATTATTTGTCTCCAATCTTTAAACAATTTCCTTCATAGAATTCCATTCTTGCATGTTTGGTACATTTATGGATTGAATAAGATGTTATTAGGGTGGAATGTGCCCCTAGTTTCATTATTGTTGGGGTGGAATGTGGCCCTGGTTTTGTTGTTATTGGGGTAGAATGTGCCCTTGGTTTTGTGTGGATCTA
The DNA here is from genome assembly GCA_037957365.1 of Torreya grandis. NCBI lineage: Eukaryota > Viridiplantae > Streptophyta > Pinopsida > Cupressales > Taxaceae > Torreya > Torreya grandis. The sequence goes on from JARHVA010000977.1 coordinate 694,203, forward strand.
TAAGGAGTGTATACCTTTCGATCCATGACTTGGTTCTGATTTACTCCTTGAGTTGAGAACATAGGCCATTGATTCTTAGATTGTAAAACATTTTTTGAATTTGGTTGTTTTTTACTTTATTGATTTTGGAAATTTCTATGTTTATTTACCAATTTTTGGGTTGGTTAAAAAGAACTAGCCAAATTATCTTGAGGGATTTCCTCAATTTGAATTGAATGTTTGGGTTTTTGAGTTTATAAAGTGATAAGAGGTTCTTGATGATTGAATAATATACATTCCATGTCAAATGGAACACTTTATAAGGTCTCTTATGCCTTTAACTATTCATTTAGATTACCTTGATCCACTATGGTAATGTCCTCATCCAATATTTGTTGTGTACTTTCAACCACATTTTGTTGTTCTTTCAAAGCATTATTGTGAATTGAAGTGGCAATTAGTGATTTAGTTAAGTCTATGACAAGCTGATCTACATATCATTGACTTATTATCTTGATCTTAGCTAGAAGATCTAGATTTGCGGGTTTTGAATCTATTTGTATTGCATTTCCTTTGTTAGAGGAAGAAGGTATGTCTATTTATATAAAATCTTGGTATTTTCATCTTTGTTCTCCTTCTCTAACTAAGGTATGTAATTATTCTATAGGAAAGTCAGAAAGTAGTCTAGCACTAATTCTATCAATGTAAGAAGGGATTCATCTTGATCTTCTTGGGTTTGATATTCATTGTAATCATCTTTGGATCCTACTATTGTGGGGATATCATCAAAAATAATGGGGTTATCTTGACCATCATAAAACTTCTCATCTTCATAACTAAGGCCATAAGAGGCCCCACTATGAGTGAACATTTGACCCATTTCTAAAAGAGTTATTATGTGTGTTTGACTAACTTTGGACCAATGTTTGGCAACTAAACAAAGTATGCTTTGGCTTTCTTTTAAAACAAATAACCAAGGTACCAGTGAGACTATAAGGGAGGGTGGTTTGAAACCACACACAATTTAGAATATTTCATTCATGAGTTTACTCAACCTTTGATAAGGTTGAAATTATATAGATTGGAAGAGGGTAAGGTAACTCAAAGACCCAAGGTGAAAACTAGTACACCAAAGCCTAGATATTTATGATATGCCCATACTATAAAAGCTATTTTCAACTTTGATAAGTTGAACCTAAAAGTTTAGAATAAATTTATCTAGATTAAAAAGAAGATAAAATGGACTAAGCAACTCAAGATGTAAAAACATACACGAATCACTAAGTATAAAGCTAGGACCAAATAGGTAGCACAACATCACCACATGATTCTAATAGGATAAAATATGTTCTAGGACTCAAAGTGTGAGCGATACGCAAGATGACTTGAGTCTACCAAGATGATAATGTGATTTTGAGTCTTAATAAATGACCTTCAATCCAAATGGAAAATTAAACCCAAGTTAAAACAAGCCTAGTGTGCAAATGGTGAAACCACTTTGACACACCAACCTTTAGAACTTAGAAAGGTTAAATTTTGAATGTGGATTATAAATGAAGGATTTAAACAAATTTGGTAAAAGAACTAGACTTAATCAGAGAGCATGACTGTGCCTAAGTGGATGACATAACATAAAAATTTTGATAACAAATTGAACAAGGAAAAGGTGAATTTTCCAATTGGACAGCGTAATGCCTCCCTTGCTCAAGAAAATTGAGGACAATGTGTTTTGGTTAAGTTCATTAGATTAACAAGCAGTTTTAGACATAAATCAAACCCAAGTAAGCTAACAACAAAAAATAAATTCCTTAAGTTTAAACTAACAAGGTATGGAAAAGTGGGGTCTACTAAACTAGCAAGGTTGTGATCATTCTAGGGGAATTAATTTCATAATGAATTTCATGTCAAATGATGCAAAAGACAAGCATGGAAATTGGGTGACCACAACATTGACTAGTTGTAAAAAGGTCTAGTCCTTTTTATAACCACTACATCCTACTATTTGCTTAGTGCAGTGCAATGCCCAAATATAGATACATACCATGTGGAACTCCAACTAAGATCTAAATGAATTCAATGCCAAGAGATGAAACCCCAAGTCAAAGCTTCCCTAAAGAATTCATGGTAGGTAATTACATCCCCCTCGCAAGCCAAGTTTTCATAACAATAAAGAAAGCATGAAATAGAAAGACTTCAGTTTTATTTTCAAGGTCACCCAGAATTTGATGAGTTTTTGGGGAGTGTTTTAGACAACATTTTTTCTAAGACTTGGACTAGGCTATTTGCAATAAGAATGGCACTTTTGATTCCAAAGGTTTCCTAAATGGGACAAATGGAAGAGCATACATGCAACATTCCTCTTTTTTGCCAAACAAAATCTAATTAAATAACTATTGCAAATAACAATTTATAAGTGTGTTCAATTTTAAGCCCAAATGAAAGATTTGGTGGTGTTCATTTGACCTCTTGGTCTTAAGATTGTGAAATTTGAAAACATTAATCTAAGCATCTAAATTTTTCATTAAACACCAAAACAAAGTTCCTAGCTGGCTTTTAAACATGAAAAAGGTTATTTAAAACATGTTTTTAGCAAATGTCAAGCTTGGTCCTGTAGCAAAAATGTCAGGATGTCCTTTAGATTTGAATTTCTTTTCGGTTTGAAACAATAAACTTTAGAAAGAGAGCTCTCAAGTCTATGTTCTAAGAAAAAACATGCTGATCGACGTTGGTTTATACAACCAATGATGATTACATTTTATAATTAATGTCAGTTATCCAACCAACATCGGTTTTACCAATGTGATCGATGACATATATACAACTAATTTCAGTTTTACTAATCGACATTGGTTAAGATATGCAACTGATGTTGGTCCTGCTTGTCGACGTCGGTTACTATGTAAAATTGTGGTAAAATAAAGTTAGAAAATCAATATTCAAGAGTTTTAAGGGTCCAAATGAATATTTTAAAGTTATAAAATAATCTTCTTCAGGTGTGAGATGTGTCTAGTCCCACTAGGTGTGCCAAGATTTAGAGAGGATTACAAAGTAAGTTAGTCAAGCATTAGTCTATAAATAATGAAAAAAACATAAAGAACTAACTAACTAAGCCTATCTATTCTTATGGGAATTATAAAGGATAACAAGAAACAAATGAAAGAAAGCATTATATTACCTTCCCAAATGGATTCACCATACCCATGTGGCTCAAAAGCATGTTCTCTCTTGATCAAGCATCCTTGTCTTTGTCAATAATGGTGGCAAACTCCTCCAATGTCTCAAGAACACTCCATAAAACCTAGGCTCATGATTCCAAATCACTAAACTAGCCTATCAATGAATCTTGCAAAAAAAATCAATGATCAAATTCAAAAGATTGTGGAAATAATTTAACATCATAGCTTTTCAATATTCAAGCTTAAAATTCATTTACATGACCTCTCTCTATATATATTTTTGAGATTGGTTAGAATCAACCATGACCATCCATCTCAAGATTGAGATGTGTGGCCATGGATAATCCTAATATTTGGAATTAAATCCATAATTATATTTTTCATGACCTTGGAAGAAGGGGCATTGCAGAGGCATGGAAGGCATTAACTAGGCATGGGTGACTCATAATCTTGATATTTGTGTCATTTATGGCCTAGGGATGTCTTCCCAAGAAATGATATCACTTGATGATGTAGATATTCAAAATCAATTTCCAATAATGAGATATTCAAAAATATCTATGGAATTCTTACTTAAGCTCTGAAATTGGATTAATTAGCTTAAGTAAGTTTAATCAAGTTTAGTGAAATTCTTTGGAAATTGGTGCACAATTAATCAAAATGGTTAGAAAGTCATATTACTAGGTCATAATTTGACTAAAGAGGAACTAGAAGGAAATTTTAGATGTGTTAGAGATATATTCCCATTTATGATGTTGCCAACACCAAATAACAAAGGTACATGATGTGTACCAATGAATTAGAAGAAAAAAGTGATCTAAAGCACTAAATGGTGAATTTGTCATTTTGACTTGAAATGATCTGATCAAAGTTCGCTAGCCCATAAAATGCATTTCCCTATTTATGGATACGTTGACCTAAAATGACACTTGTAAGTGACAAGATTGAACCATTTAGGAAATTTTATGGATTTTGACCTAAAATGTGCATTTGAGTGTGATTTGAGTAAGATTGACAATTTCAACACAAATGGTGTTAGGAATTATATGTCTACACAAAGCACCTACTAATATTTTAACTATACCAATAAATATTTGAATTAATAGATGTGCCTCCTTAAAGGTTCAAATAACACTATTTCACATAAATTTTGCTTTATTTCTTAAGAAGAATGTTGTAAAACTTAAAATAAGAGTGAGGTTAGTAGAACCTGGATTTGGTTTGCACTTGATGATCTAAAATATTGTAGATACTCCTATTTGGCTTGGGAGGAATGACCTATAGATAAAAAACACTAAACAAATGGTTAATTAGTTAGATAGTAGGGTGGATTGCTTATCAAGATAAATCTAAGAAGCACAAGCTTCCTTGAAGGTTGTCAATCCACACTTTTAAATAATCAAGTTCTAAAAATGAAATATAAATTACTTGCATGAATAACATAAGATATTAAAATCAAATATAAGAAGTGCTTGAAATAAATGAGTGAATATTAATGCTAAATAAATTAGACATGGTTCAAAAAATAGGGTGATATTCTATGATCAAGTAGAAGGTCAAAAAGTGGGATTTGGTTAGGGTCTGATAAGTAAAGTGAACTTGCTATTGGAATTATCACACAATGACCATTAGTAGTTAGGTGAACAATCAATGGTTAGGTAACCATCAATATTTGGGTGATCATCGATGGTCAGGGGTAAACTATTAGTAGTTAAGTGACTATCGATGGTTACTATCAGATTTAGCTTAGGTAAGGGTAGATCTAATTAGGGAGGTGGTTAAGTGATTTTAGGAGGTGGGTTTAGGCTGGAGGCTAGTTATGAGATAAAAAGGGATAATCAGAGTTGGATTGTTTAGAGGTTTGGTTGAGAGAGAAATAAAAGGAACTAATTAGTAAAAGTAGACACTTAGCCTTTTTGTTGTTGATCTGAATAATGTTGAGGTGAGTGGTTAAAAACTCATTGTGGATCCTAAAGCAATTATGGTAGAGTATCGATGTCTTGGTTGTGATTGATGAATTTCAATGCTTATACTCTCTATCATGCTCATTGGAAGCTTTCCTAGATTCATCAAAAAAATACCTATAAAATAAGTTATGATACAAGAAGCTCTTGATAATGGTTGATTATTTTTTATGATTCTTTTCCTCCCTTTCCATCCTCCCCTTTTTTTATATAAGGAAGGGAGAGGTGAAACAATAAGTTCAAATAGGGTCTCAACAAGTCATCCAATTTTAGTCTTAACATGCATAGCTATGTGGCTAAGAATAAAAAAAAAGGTGGAGTTGAGATGGAGTCAACCCTTAAGGTAGTTAAAGGTTGGCCATCGATGATTGAGTTTAGGAGTCAACTGTCAGTGGTCAATAGGATAAGGTTAGAATTGTCAAAGTTAGTCAGGGTGACTTAGGTTTGGTAGTTTAAAAGGTTGTAAAGTGGTTCTAATAGGGTCCAGGGGTGGTCTATGGGTTGGTACAACATCTAGAACCATAGTTTGTGGATTTATAGTGTTTACATTTTTCCCCTTTTTATTGTGTAATTTTTATCTACAAGATACAAAACAAAAAATAGAAGGCTGGTTTGAAGGTTCAACTGCCTTGAGTATGGGAGGAGGTGTTCCCCATCAACTGATAATTGATGAGGTAAAATAGAATTGGGTGTGGGTTTGAAAAGTGGTTAAGTGGGTGATAATGTTGGTTAGAGTGGGAAACAAGGCATAAACATGCACATAGAATGTGACTTAATGTAATAACACATATCATGCATAGACTAGACTACCATGGTTGAGTTAGTTGGGTAAAAATAAGGTTATCACTAGAATGATATTTGACAAGTAGACCAAGAGTCTGCATGTAGGTGTGGTAGTTAGGTTATAATGATAAATGCAAGTCTCCTAGGAAAGGTCAGTGTATTTTTAGGTATCCAAAGTAATAAGTGCTCTTGGTAAGACATAATTGGGTCAGTGCACAAAAGTAGCATGAGTTAAAGTTGTTCAAGATAGTAATGTATTTGTAATAGTCAAAGCAACCAAAGTAAGGCCACTATAAAATATGCAAAATTTAGGCCAACATGACCAATGTCAAGGTTACATGGTTAGTTATTTAGCTTGTGGATAATTGGTGCTCTAATGGTATGTAGTTGGTAATTGTTAGCATGGAAGTGGGTAAGTGATATTTTTATCACATTTGAAATGATAAGCTAGGTTGGAAAATTTTAAGGAGGTTGACCATAGATGGTCAAGGTCAACCATTGATGGTCACCTACTAAACATCGATAGTCATACATCAACCCCAACAGGGTGAGGTTAAAATTCTTCCAAGGGTTTAATCTATTCATTTAAACATTATAACCAATAATGATTACCTTGTGGCTCAAATGATAAAAATAGTGATGGTGTGTTAGTGTGAGTTGAGTGAGGTTGATTGGGTGGTGACTGAGGATGTAGAGGGGTTGAGGTAGAGAATGGGGCATGGTGATTTTGGAGGTTCCTCCATGATGGTGGTTTAGGAATGAGGTAGGTTCTGTACTTGTATTTTTAGAGTAAATTTAAATATGTTTGTATCATTGTTATTTGGTTAAAAATTTGGGTTAGTTTATGGTTTTCTAGGGTTAGGGTTTGTTGTATTTTGTTGTTGGTGAGATGTAGGTATGAAGTGGGATAGTTAAGTAGGAATTTAGTGTTGTGAATGGTAGTAAAGGGTTAGCTTACATGGGTATAGTGAAGAATTTTATTTTTTAGTATAGTTTGGAGGTTATTTCATCAAGCCCTAAGGCTTGAGGATCATAGGTGGTGACTATATAGTAACCATCGATGGTCACTATCAACTAACAACAGTCGATACATGACCCTTGAATGGTCATTATGTATATCATTGGTGGTCAACCACTTAACTGTAAGTGGTCAAAAGTTAATCAGTGATGGTTCCAAAATGAAATATTGTCATTTGACCCTTGACCATCAGTGGTTGGGAAATGGTTTAGAAAAGGGGTAAAGGTGTAGAGTAAAAGGTGCAAGTAAAGGTTTTAGTTTAGTGGTCAAGTGTGTAGGTTAGTGTTGAAGGGTGTAGTTAAGAGGTTTAAGGGTTTTGGTTATGTAGATGTGACAAGTTAAAAAATGTGAATTTGAAAGTATGTTCTCATGTATAGGTTAGATTAGTCATAGTTATCATAATTGACATGAGTAGTTTAAAATAAGAGGTAGTGGTAATTGGTAAAATTCATAGGCAAAGTATGTGGGACTAGGTAAATTAATGTCCCTATATATTGAACCCTATAAGTGAGGGAACAATTGTAAATGCATAACCACATACCCTAGATCCTTGATGAGGTGTATCGAGGCATGATGGATGTAGACTAGGATCACATTACCAAGGTAGGCTTATGAGGCATGAGGTACTATCAGCACATTACTCAAGATGCAGTGATGTTAGTGACACTCATCAAGAGATGGGATCTGACCACTAACACATTCCTACTACCAATAGGTGAGATTACTATTCTAAAAGAAGACAACCAATGGATATTTTAGCTACCTATATGGGGTGAGCTGATATACCATATCAGTGGTGAGAAGAGAGATGAGCAAATGGATCACTAGTATAAATTGGACATTGTGCTCATGAAATGGAATTCTAAAGGTTTCCATTACACACCTCTGTATTAGATAGATAAGGATAGTAGATGGATATTTATGATGATGTTGATAGATGTGATATGCTATGCTTTGCCTGATTTTAGTAGTGGGATATTTCCATGCTTATTATTTGGGGGTTCTAGTGGAGATGTGGTTGGCTCATATGGTGTTTGAGTGGGTGCCTATCTTATTAGTTTAGATTTATTAGGATCTATGGGGATACCTTGCCCATAGGAGATATGGGATTATTTCGAGTTTCATGTTACATTATTAAGATTATGAGCATGTTAGGTTATTGAGACCTAGGGGACTACCATGGCATGATTTTGTTCATGTGGATTACATACCATAACATGTTAATCATATGATTTTGTTTAGTTGGTACCACATCATCAATTTGAGTTATAAACATATGATTATCATGTTATGGCATGTAAAAAATGTTTAAGGGACAATGATCATGGGGATCCATCTTGTAAAGGGGTGGAAAGTACCATGGGTAGAGCCATGGTACTCACTGACTAAATTTGACTTTTAGGTAAAATTGGGACCCCTATAGGTGAAAAATTGAGTTTCAAGTGTTTTAAGGGTCTAATAAATATGTTACAAGGTGTTTTATAGGTTAATTAATGTCATTTAATGTTATAATTGCCTTGGTCCTTAGTCATTTTGAGTAATTTTGAGGTCAAAAGGGGGCATTTAATGAGTTGTAAATATTCTTTGGGAAGTGTGAAGGTTACAAAAGGTTATGTCACATGCCATGTGTCCTCACATGTCTTAATCAATTGTTGATAACTGAAATTGGTAGGTGCTTCAAAAGAAAGAATAATTTTCCTAGGGAAAAAGGTGAGTTTGGCACTTGTATGGCCCATGGGAAGTTAGACACATGGGAAAAGATCATATAATGTCCCTTTAGCTTCTTGAAGCTTATTTAGACTTTGAAATTCTTTTAAAGTGTCATTTTTTCCCAAAACCATTCTACTCTAATTTCATCCTTCTTGGCAAGTAAAAGCAATCTTTAGGTTCATGCTTAGTACAAATATCTAAAGAGGTTTCAGGGAAAATTATTTTGGGAGCTGATATTATACTCAAATACCTTAATTTCCATTATAATATTTTGAATAATGGTTTCTTATGCTTTATGAACCATCCTCATGAAGCTAACTATGCTTTTTTGCTTGCTATTTCATGCACCCTATAGGTTTTGCTCTATTTTGGGTAAGTAAATACAAACCAATTATTTATATTAATTATATATGATGTTTTACTCCTTATATAGTTATATATATGTTTGGTTTCATGTTTAAAGTTGATTTTATATTCCAAATAACTCACTTTATAGGAAGGTGTCACCATGTGACGTTTCAGTCAAAGTCTTTGTTTTCAGATTGTATGATTCTTAGAGGAAGATTAATAGGAATGTGATGTGATATTTACCACATATTAATTCCATTTTTATCATCCTCCCCTCATGTATAGTATCATAACACCATGTTCGAATCAAGTTTTCAGTCTTACTAGGCTCACAACCAACTCTTTGCTCAATTTTACTTGTATCCATGTTGGAGCACATGTGAAACCTCTTTAGCATGTCCATGGATGTGATTTAGAACTATAATTATTTTTAATTTTGATATTTTGGTGAAAATATCAATTGACCATGAAACCAATCCCTTTGGTGCATGAATCATTCATTACTTGCATACAACCTAAGTCCACCTACAGGGGTCTCTCTTTAATAACATCATGATGGAGGAAGAAATTTAATATTTTAGCCTCTTATAAGTAAATTTAAAAACTTGGATAAGGCCTAAATTGAGCACAAGATCACATATCTTGCTAAATATATAAGTTTACATTCACTACCTATATATAGGAAATATGCATCTTTAGGTGATAATACAAAGAGTTAGGATGTCATACAGGAGTTTTTGAAGCAAGTGGACAAATTTTTTTGGGATAATAGTAGGTTTATGGACCATGGAAGACCTCATTTTAAATTCTATATTTGTCTAAATTTAGGGACTTTGTCCCTAAAGATACAAAATAGAGGTCCAAGAGGGTTTTGTGGATATCATATGACAAGGCTATGAGTACCTTTGAGGCATTATAATGGCTTGTCCTTGTATCCTCTAGCATATAGAATGACTTAGTAGAGTTTTATGGGTAGGGAATTAGTGGAATATATTTTTTGGGAACCTTAAATTTACCCTTTTATGCATTAAAAATAGGTAGTGACATCTACAGGCCTGATCCTAAAAGGGACCTTCTCCACCCAAAATGAAAAATTAGACTATGCCAACTTGTGTGAGTGGTTAAAATTAGTTAAAGTGAGTATTAATGGAATAAATATAATTAAAATATGAGGGTGTACTATCTTTTTCTTCCCATGTACACTTCCAGACCGTACACTAAGGAAATGTTGACCTACAACAAGATATGTAGATAGTGGTTTAAGCATGATAGCCTTGTGATGTTTTAGCCTATTCAATATGGATACAATAATGGTCATATACTTGGTGACCTCAAAGGTATAAATAAATTCCTCTACACATTATGACCAAATCCAAATTAAAGCTTACACACCTACAAGAATCAATATGCAGGGTTTCATTATCAGTACAAGGAAAGCTCAATTTGGTTAGCTCAAAGTGCATATAAAGGGGATAAAAGTGAATTTAACATGATAAAATATATTATTAACACTTTAATTATATAAATTATTACATAAATAAGTTTTTAATGTGTGAAATAAGCTTATATAAGCCTCTTGAGACCCTCTGTATGCACCTACAACCAAGTGCTGACTATTATAGGTAATGAGCTAGAGGGAGATGGTTATTTGGTTGTTGATATGTTCTAAACAAGATTGAATAGGTCCATTAAATTTTATAGTATATTATGAGGTTTCAATAAGGGTATAAACTATTTTAAAACTTAATCCTTCCTTAACCACCTATAGGGATAAGCCTTGGAGTAAGACACAATCATGAATGTTAAACACACTCTTGAGAATTCATGTATGGAAGAGGCATGCAAAGAAGTTGGAGTGATTTTAAATCTTAAATAAAAATATTAATGATTTAAATTGTCTCATATATATCTATTAGTGTATATATAACATAGAAAGGACCCTGATCAAGTACCTAGAGTCTACTCTCCAACACCCCTGCATAGTCTACCTTCCCACACAGTTTGTCTTGAAGATTGAAGGAATTGGTGGGTATTTTGACTTTATCAAAGCCAAATTTTGGTGTATATGGTTTCCATAACTTTTATAACCCTCTAAAATGTTCCTCTTACTCAATAAAATAAAGGGAGTTCCCTATGTTTTATTTCAAATAGAGGGCACTCCCTTGAGAATAAAACTGGCAGGTTTTGCGGAAAAGTGGATGAAAAGTAAACCAGGATCTGATTGAAATTTTAAAAAAGTCTTAGGAAGCTATATAATACTTATGAAAACATGAAAAACACCTCACATAAGGAGGGAACTAAATAGGGATGTCTTAAATGCTATGGTTGTAGTCAGACCTAGTAGGCATAATTAAGGCCTAAGAGCCAAATGGTAAGCCTCTTTTTCTTATAACTCTTCATGAGCCTTCTAAATCATTTGGACATGTTTTTATGGTGAAGTCAGAGTTAAATATTTTAGAGTGTATGGGAATCCATAAAAACTCATTTTGGGCTTCAAAGACAATTCAAACCTACTAGACATGGTTTAAGCCTAGTATCCAAATATGGGTCATTCACACTTCTAGCATGAGATATGAATTCAAAACCATTAGGAAATGTTTTTTAGTTATCCTAATATGTGTTAAATCTGGTAAGATGAAAATTACACTATGAAAATGTCACTTTTGGCTCAAAAACGAAATTAAACATGTAGGAAATAGAAAGATAAGCTTGATGGGCTAACTTGGAGTACTCACATATCCTTGAAGCCTTTACATGGAGTTTAGAGAAGTTTTTAAGAGTTATAAATGGTCCTTAATATCAAATTTGTAAATTTTTTTTTAATTTTGATGTTAGACCTATATGAAACATCACTAAAGGTCAAAACTACTCAAAACCCTTGTTAAACCCTTGTAAAGACTAGTTTGAGTAAATGAGAGAGATAATGCACCAAAATTAAATATTTTGTCTATAATTATAATTGGAGGTTGTAGAGGACTCATTTAATATCCCTACCATAAAAATTAGTTGTATGGAATCTATATGGACATCATACAAATAGTGTTTTCTTGAATGTTTTGTATGTTGTACACATTCCATGACGTTCTAAGAGATTAAAATTACATGGAAGGAAATATTGATACTTAATATAAATCCTCATGTCAATTTAATTCCTTGAAACAACTCCTAAGTTCTTCAACCATCTACTTCATCTCAGCTAGACAAAATTGGCATAGTCGACATGACGATGAGAAGCGTGAAAAACTTAAAGTAGACTAATCTTAAGGTGTGCCTAATGCTTATAACTCCATGGAGTGTCTTTATATTTGTCATACAATCCATACCATGTATTTTTATGGAAAATTTAAGCATATTTTGAGGCCAAGTGTGCAAGGTGCATGAAAGAAGAGTTTTTTGGATTGTAGATGATAATGCCTCATTTATAGATGATTCTAGATGACTATGAATGCAAAAAATGCATAGAGAGGAATGAATTAAATTATTAATATTCATCAAAATCATCATACCTATCCCTAATCAATTTTGGTATGTTCATATAGGTCTAAATCATGAAGGCAATTTTTTGAGCCAAAATGAGGAGTTTCATACCACTTTTCATGAGTTTTATGACTTGGATGGACACTTGTGCTTCCTAACCTTTCATCCCACATAATTTTTTAATATAAAAGTAACTAATTTTATTAGATTTACAAGTGTCATTGTGACCCTTGGACTTCTCTCTTCTCCTCTCTCTCTCAAGTTCTATAAAAGCTAGACATTTTGGCCATGGTAACTTATACTCCACTTGAGTATGGTGAATCCCTACTAATTTTAATACCATTTGATCAATAAGACTACTTATATTTACCTCTTCATGACTTTTCATAAAAAAATTATACTTGGATGATGAATCTTGCTTAGTGAAGACTATGGATTCCTTAGCATGTTACCTCATTCTTTCACCCTATTTGTAGTTGGAGAGCTTTTTCTTGCAAGGCATGTGAAGTGTTCTAGGAAATGTCAAGGATTGAGTGAGTTAGTATATTAATTATTTCCATTAAAGGCCTCTTTTTTAGTCTTCCTAGGTTTATGCATTCATCCATAACCTCATAATGTAACATTGATGTGAGAAGATGTAGATTAAAGAAGTATATGTTTGGTTAGCCCTTTGTTCTCATGGGTAACATAATACTAGTTGAAATTAATCATTTTATTTGGTTTATTACCTCCCTTATAATAGTTTTATTTTATTTATATCTCTCACTTCCCCCCCCCCTAAATTTTATGTGTATTTTTAATCCAAAGTGGTACATTAAGGGATCTAGCCCTATCTAGAGATTCACCTAATCCTTAGGCTATCCATAAGCATAGACATGTTTATATTATCCCAATTGGATGAGGATATCCTATTAATCTCCTCAAAGGGTGAAAATCTAAGTGACAATAGTTTTTAGCATGCCTAATGGGACTCTTTGTCTAAGAGGTTGAAAGATTTTTGGTGTTGTCTTTCAACAATCAGCCTTTGGAGGCATCTATCCAAGCACCAATGGTGACTCCAAAGTTATATCAGATGCCCAAGCAACCCAAGTTATCATTTGAATATTTTTGGTAACATTTTACTTTGTGTTCTTTCTTTCAATGATGTTTCATGTCTAACTTTGGTGTTGAGTTTTATTTTACACAAGTTGGTGAGATATTTCAAGCTTATGGCATTCCCTATCAACAAGAACAAGTTATTGTTCAAACTTCTTATGATCCTTGCTAACCTCAATATTACCTTAATCAGCTCCAATATGATCCTTGTTAATCTTTTCATGAAGTGTATCAGTGCTTTAGCCATCCTTCTCAATATCTTTCTTCCCCTAGTCAACCTAGCCACTTCTAAAGTCAATCCATTTCCAATTTCAAGCAAAAACTTTTGGGATATGAGAAGTACATGTTGGATCTTGAATATCTTTCCTATCTTGTGTGTGATAAGAGTGAAGCTATGATTAATTCAATTGATTAATTAAGCTATGTGAGCTAAAATAAGTAATAAAAAAATGTATTTAGTCAAATTTTAAGCCCAAATGAAATTTTTATTTTGTTACATGAGCAGAAAACAAGAAGGATCACCTAGATGCAATTATGAACCTAAGAAAATATTCAAGGGTCCCATCAAGCATGCTAGAATGTTTCACATAAATTTTTATTTATTTTTCAAGAAAAAAGTTGTAAAACTTAAAAGAAGGGTGAATTTAGTAGAAATTGGATTTGGTTTGCACTCCATGATCTAAATGATTATAGATACTCCTCTTTGAATGGGAAGGAATGACCTAAAGATAATAAAGCACTAAATAAATAAGTTAGATAGTAGGGTGGATTTCTTAGTAATATCAATACAAGAATCAAAAGCTTCCTTGGAGGTTGTCAATCTACACTTTTAAACAATCAAGTTATAAAAATGAAAGATAAATTACTTGTATGAATAACAAAAGATGCTGAAATCAAATATAAGAAGTACTTGAAAGAGATGAATTTGCCTAATTAAAATAATAAATGATTGAATATTAATGCTAAATAAATCAGATGTAGTTTAGAAAATAGGGTGATATTCTATGATCAGGTAGAAGGTTAGAAAGTGGGATTTTGTTAGGGTCTGATAGGTGGAGTTGACTTGCTATTGGAATTATCACACAGTGACTGTCAATGATTGGGTGAATCATTAATAGTTAGGTAACCATTGATGGTTGGGTGATCATCAGTGATCAAGGGAAAACCATTAGTGGTTAAGTGACCATCGATGGTTACTATCATATTTGGATTAGGTAAGTGTAGGTCTAGTTGGGGAGGTGGTTGAGTGATTCTAGGTAGTGGGTTTAGGCTGAAGGTTGGTTGCAAGAAGAAGGGATATTTAGGGCTAGCTAGTTCATAGTTTTGGTTGGGAGAGAAACAAAAATAACTAATTATAAAAAATAGATACTCAACCTTTTTATTTTTGATCTAAAGAATGTTGAGGTGAGTGGTTGAAAACCCATTGCGGAGCTTGGAGCAATTCTAGAAGAGTGTTAGTGTATTGGTTGTTATTGATGAATTGCAATGCTTTTGCTCTTTATCACACTCATTAGAAGTTTTCTTGGATTCATCAAAAGAATATTTAAAAAATAATTTTTGATATAAGAAGCTCTTGATAATTTTTGATTCTCTTTGATGATTATTTCCCTCCCTTTCACCTCCTCCTCCTCTCTTTTTATAGAAGGAAGGGAGATGTGAAACGATAAGCTCAAACATAGTCTCAATAGGTCATCTAATTTTAGTCTTAACATGCATAGTTATTTGAGTTGGTAAGAATAAAAAATCAAGGTGGAGTTGATCTAGAGTTAACCCTTAAGGTGCTTAAAGGTTAACCATTAGTGGTCGAATTAACCATTGACAGTTGATAGGATAAGGCTAGAATAGTCAAAGTTAGTCAGGGTGACTTAGGTTTGGCATTTTGAAAGGTTGTAAAGTGGTCCCAAGGGGGTCCACAAGTGGCCTAGGGGTTGGTGCAACATCTATAACTGTAGTGTGTGGATTTTTAGTGTCTATAAACTCCTCAGGCATATTTCCCTTACATCAATTATTGAAATGATAATCCAAGTTACTACATAGTTTACAACCATATTTTTTATAATTATAGTAATGCATATAACTCCCTAGATCTGAGACATCATATTTTATATGATATCATTGGTTAGCCATTTTATTTCATCACTTGTGCTTCATTGATATAAACTATTGTACCATAATTTCTATTTTTCATATTTATTATATATTTCATGCCTTTCATGTGCCTTATTTCCTTGAGTTTGTGCCTTACTTCATATTTTCCTTGATTGACATTTTTTTCCTTAATATGTACTAAAATTAATCTAGCCCATTAGTTTATGTTTCTTGTTATTTCTCACTAGACTTTGCAATTTGATTTTGATCCCATAATAAATTCTTATACATACTTCCCAATAATGACAACATATTTATCAAAATCTAGTGTCTTAAAATGCACTTTATTAGGGAAGTTGTAGGTTGTTTGGTATTTAATCCTAAATTCAGAATGTGTGGGAATATGGTTAAGGATATATAAATAGTTCAATCACAAGGGTGATAAACTAATCTATAGCAGGCTAACTAATTACAAAACTCAAATATATGAATATTTTGAATTATAACTCTGAGATATACTAAATATATAAAGTACTTTATTTGAAAGATGTTTAATTGATTTCAATACCAAAGATACATGATACTTAGTTGGGTTATACTGTGTGTAGGTAGATCTAGATTGAAAATAAGTGTAAAGTATGTAGGATCAATAATTTGTATCAATCTTCATAATCTATAAATTGTACCATTGTATCTATAGACACTACCATTAAAATTTGGAAATTATCATTAATGCTAGTGTCTGACTATGACATAGATGTCCAGTATGGAATAATTACTATATTTGGATGCAACCAACTTTATTGTTCTGCATTTTTTGTCACCTTTATACTAATCTATTCAAATCTAGGATATAGGTTTGCATTCTTTGTTGATCAATCAAACCCTAGCTCTTCACCCTTGGAATGAGTTTTCTAAAAAATTGTTAGTGGAATCATAGTCTCGAGCTAACCCCAAATACTCATTTATCAATGGGAACTACCTACATAGCCAATAATTTTAGGAGGGCCTTAGACTTATGTATCTCTCCTTTATGTGTGTAAAAGTGTGTGTGTAAGGGTGCAATATACTATATGATGATGTATGCATTGACATAGATTGTAATTTGAGAAATATTTCTCATGGATTGATCTTTAAATGATTCAAACCTATAATATGACTATTCTTATTCCTATATATATATATATATATATATATATATATATATATATATATATATATATATATATATATATATATATATATATATATATATATATATATATATATATATATATATATATGAAAATAGGGATGAATAAGCTATAATAGGTTTGTTTTGCAACTGATTGATTTAGATTTGGTAGGTGTATGCTTGGTATTTTATAGATGGGTAATGATAATATTTATACTCATATTTACACCACACCTTTTTAAAATATCTCATATTATTGTTCAATAAGACAAATAGGTCAAACGATAGGTTTTGAAACTTTTATAACTTGGATGAATTTTGGCAACTAGACACTAGATAAAAGTCATAACATTATCATTAGTGGTAGTGTCCCTTTATGACTAGTAGTGTCCAGAAGGCTCTAAAATAGTTATGGATCTAAAATTTATAATGAAGGATGTTTATTAGGTTTTAAGCTTTTTGTGTAGTATAAGAGACTTGGTTCATCAAAATGATACAGATCAAATTAAGAGATAAAAATTTAGGCACAATTAGATGGTGAATGTGAGCCTTTCAACAACAAGGAGGTATAGAATATAAGGGTAGATCCCTAATTGATATTTTAAAATGTACAGGATTGAGATGTTATAAACATTTAGTTTTAGTATCTATATTTCACCCCTTTATTTTAGTAATGCATAAGGATAATATTACTAGGTTAAATTAAATAAATACATACTTTAGTGTGTATAACACACCCTACCTTTGCTTGAACCCACTTTGAGTGTCTTGCTAGTGCATGACTTGTAACTGATATCATGTTATAGCATAAATCAATGTGTATAACCTAAAAATTTGAAAAAATTGAAATGATTGAAAATAAAGAGAGGAAGAAAGGAGTACACCTATGTTTTGATGCAACCATTTTTCCTTTTGATACTTTAACTCAGTAAATATGATTCCTTATGAGGAGTTAAAGCTTAAAAAGGTTCGGACCTAAACCTTGGATATTTGAAAATGCATATTCGAAGGTATTATGCCCCCAATTTAGTGCAATGATGAGTTGTGATACATGTATTGATATCATTATATTTCAATCACATAACTCAAGTGTGAATATATAATATGGTCAGGGAAGTGATGTAATCAAATAATCCCATAAATCTAGTGAGATTGGATTATTTAATTGATCCAATCTATAAATCTAGTGTGGTTGAATGATTTTATCACTTCAACCTGTAAAATTAATTAGTTGTTGTAATAAAAAAGGCTTGATAACTATACATCTTGGTGTAATTAGTGCATCTTGGTGAGTTATATAATTAGTAAATTTGGTAATTTTTAGTAAAATAGCATTGAATATGTGCCTCTACTATGTCTGAGCTAAAGTATATGTGTCATTAATCTAAAAAACTCTATTTCAAATTTATGCAAAATTGATGCAATGTAAATGATTTTGACCCATGTGTATATATGAATCTTGAAACTAAACTAGATATTTTGCAAGTGTAGAAGTCATGTCTTTATGACATTCCCCCACTAAAATCTATAGATAATAAGTGTGTAAGTTTGGAGGTCATGTTTTTATGACATGCCCCCACTAAAAATTGCAAATACTAGGAAGATGTATACATGTAGAGGTCATATTTTTATGATATACCCCCACTAAAATATGAAAACTATAAAAATGTGGAAGTCATCATTCTATGACATGCCCTAATTTATATGTCCCCATTTTGACATGAGGTAAATAGAATATGGTAGGTACCTTACCTCAAAAATATAAGGTATTTGTATAATCTATGTATGAAACACATAGCATATAGGGTAACATGTCAAAGTAGATATATCAATTAAGATCATAGTTTATAATCACATCAAATCCTAAGATGTATGATGTAGATCATGGAAATGTTTAAAAATTAATAGTAAAATCTCAAAAAATAATCAATCACAAACATAAAAACAATCAATATAATACAAAGAAATGGCTCAAGGAGACCTCATACAAGGGTCATATTCAAATTTCCAAACAACATGAAATGGCAAAGAGGCCAAAAATCAAAGAAATTTTTCAAATGTTCTATAAGAAATATAATATAAAGTAATGTAATAGACCCAAGTAAGTGATAATATGAATAAATTAAGTATAAACAAAAAGCATAAGCATATTATAATAGTCCCTACATATATATGTTAGATAACAATGTTATGTAACATACAATATAAAATACACTATGAAATATATGAGCATGGATATAGACACATGTAATAATTAGAATATAAGCTCAAACATGATAATTTACAAATGATCATAAAGGATATGTAACATATATCAATCGTGAGCAAAGAAGCAAATTCCCCCGACGTACTATATAACATAGGTAGAGGATAGCTCCAACATCTATAAGTGCATATATCATGTGTCTAGGTATGCCTATATTAGACTCAAATACGTGTGAAACATATGTCTATATAGGAATGGAATGATATGATATATACTTATGTAAATAAAATAACATAGATGTCAAGGAGCTAATAAAATCTAGGAATGATTAATATTTTTGTATTTTTGAATTACATGAATGTTTTTGTATTTTCTTCAAGATTTGATTTTTTGGATTTTTGGAGTATTTTTTTTTTTTTGTAATTTTTTAATTTTATATTTTATTTATCATCTCCTTGCATGAATTTTACATTTCACATGTTGGTAGGATGAAAATATTTGATACCACTATAATATTTTGAATGGGAATATTATATGGAAAATTGGTTTGCTTGAAAATTCCATTTTAAAATAAATATATAAATTGTACTTCAAAATTATAATTTATTAATTTAAATGAAATTTTATTATAGAATTGTTAGATCTTGAATAATACAATATAAGCCTCAAGGGTTTTTGTCCTTTAGGTTATGATGACAAGGGTTTCCATCCTTGCATCTAATTTTAGAAATAAGGAATTTCATCCCTAAGTGTAATAAGAAGTGTAAGCTTGTACACGATTGAATGTTTAATAAATGAGTTGAATGATTGCCTTCTTCCAATTCAATGAATTAACATAAATACATCATAACCCCTCATCAAATAGTGTGTCTTTTCCAAAGGTGGCATCCTTTCATCAAGATGAATGTTGGTTTCCATTTAATTAATTAATAATTACTTAATGTTATTCATGGGGATATTATTTAATAATAATTAATGTTATTGTTTGGCACTCCATTTATTAGATGATTGATTAATTAATTTCAGCACTCCTCTTCAAAGGCCATGATCTCTCTTTCTTTGACTACTAGTTGTCCCTCCTTGTTAGTTGTGGTGCTGCTCTCCAAGGCAATGATTTTATATGGTTGATGTTTGATTGCAGACTTCTTAATGATTTCTACATTGCTGGTATGTATTGGCAATTTCTTGATTGGGAATATTGTAGACCTTCTTTCCTAAAATTTATTGTCCTCAAGTAATTGTAAATTTGGGTGTTTAATAATTGATGCTCCTTCCCATGTGGCATCTTGGAGTGGTAAATTTTTCCAACGAACCAAATACTTTGTGATATTTCTATTCCTTAACCTTTTTTCATGAGCCTCAAGGATGGATTTAGGTATTAAAATCAACTTTCCTTATTTATCTAATGGTGGTATCTCTATAGAAGGAGTAATATGTTGGCTAAGTGTCCTTTTTAGGCATGAAACATGGAATATATTAGGTATTTAGCTATAACTTGGTAATTCTAACTTATAAGCAATCTCTCCCACCTTCATCATGACTTTATATGGTCCATAGAAATTTGGTTTGAGTTTCTTAGCTCCACTTTTCTTGATAGAGATGCTTATAGGGATGTAAACACAAAAATACAATGTCCCCTACTTAAAATTTTATTTCTATTCTATGTTGATCTACATATAGCTTTTGTTGATTTTTTTCTTGCTGAAGATTATCCTTGAGAATTCTAAGGATATCTTGACTTTTTTGGATTAAGCCTTTGGCTCTCATAACTCTACTATTTGGAATAACCAAGTCCATGAAAGATTGTGCATCACACCCATACAAAGCTTAGACAGGTGTCATTCTAATTGAAATGTGATAAGATGTATTATAAAATAATTCTCCCAAGTGTAACCATTTGATCCATGAATTATGTTGACCTGATATATAATTCCTTAAATACCCTTTAATCCATTTATTGATGTATTCTATTTAACCATCTGTTTGAGGATGATAACTTATACTTAGGGTCAGTTCAGTGCCTTCTAGGTGAAAGATTTCTTGCCAAAATGAGCTCTATCACTAATAATGTTCTTTGCCAACCCATGTAATTTAAAGATTTATCTAAAAAATATCCAAGCTACCAAGGGGGGATCATACTTAGTGGGAAGAGGAAATAAATGTGCATACTTCATCAAATAGTTAATAACTACATAGAGCCAACTCTTCCCTTGAATCATGGGAAATCTAGTAACAAAATCCATTGAAATACCTTCCCATTTTTTAATAGGGATGGGCAGGGGTTGTAACAAGCCTTAAATAAATTTATGTTCTATTTTTATTTTTTGGCAAGTAGGACACTCCTAAATTTACTTGATAACTTCAATCTTAATCCCTTTATAAAATAACATTTCTCTTACCTATTTATATGTCTTAAGATAACCCAGATGACTTACCAAAAGGCTGTTATGAATAACCTTTAACATTTTGTGCTTAACTTTTGATTCTGGTACCAAGAAGATTATATATTTATACAAAATGAGACCTCTTACTACCTTATATCATTCATCCATAGTTTTTCCCTCCAATATCACATTATCAAACTCATTTTTAACATATTCGACTGTAATGAAAACCTTCCAATTAGCTATAATTATAGATATGGAGCACAAAGATGGTTTTCTCAATAATGTATCTACCACAACATTATTCTTTCCTTTCACATATTTGATGTTGAAAATAAAGGATTGGAACTTTCTCACCCATTTTTTTTGTCTTTCATTCAAATCCTTCTAACTTAAGAAAATTTTCAGACTATTATGATCCATTCTCACCATAAATTTCCCACATACCAAAAATTGATGAAAGTTGTCTAGCGCATCCATAATTTACAACATTTATTTATATGTATATATTACTTACACTCATGATCTCTCATTTTCATACTTTTAAATGCAATTGGATGACTTTTCTGCATTAGGATAACACCAATTCCTTCATCTGATGAGTTGCATTCCAACATAAAGGTTAATGAAAATTTTGTACAACCAACACTGGTCATGAACTCATTTCTTTTTTAAGATCATAAAATGTTTATTTATCAATTTTAGTCTAATGAAAATCTCCATTTTTGGTTAAACTAGTCAAAGGGATAGTTATCCGAAAAAACCTTTGATAGTAAGAGCATAACCCCAAGAATCCTCTTAATTGAGTCATGTTAGTAGGAGGGGGCTAATATAATATATAGATCAAATTTTATCTTGATCAATGTGCACTCCTTGTCTATTGATGACATGCCCCAAGTATAAAATTTCCATCTTTCCAAACTCATATTTAGACATTTTAGCAAAAAGAGATTGTTGTTCCAATATTTCTAGTACTATGTCTAAATGTTTCAAGTGTTCCTCCCATGACATACTATATATCAATATATCATTAAAGAAAACCAACACAAATTTTCTTAAATTTTTACTGAATAAATGATTTATATAGGATTGAAAGGTAGCTAGAGAATTGGTCAATTTGAAAGGCATAACCAAAAACTCAAAATACCCATAATGACATTTGAATGATATTTTTTGAACATCTTCATCTCACATATATATTTGATGGTATCCTAATTTTAAATCAATTTTGGAAAAGAAACTAGTTCTATGAAGCTCATTGATTAATTCATCAATACTTAGTATCAGGTATCTATTCTTAAGAGTCTTTTTATTCAATTGATGTTAGTCTATGCACATTCTAAATGTGCCATCTTTCTTCTTGAATAGGACCAAAAACAAGGTAAAAGGTCTTGAACATGGCCTAATATGCCCCATATGCAACAATTCTTTGATAGTTTTTTCAATCTCATCTTTATAGATTATGGGGTGGTGGTAAGGTGTAATTATTATTAGATTGGTAACAATTTATAACTCAATAATATGTTGAAACCCTCTATATAGTGGCAACCCATGTGGGATATTCTCAAAAATATTAGCATGCTTATAAATTATAGGATGAATATCTTCATGATGTCTTTGTGGTTCTAATTTTGTATAACTCACAAAACATTGTGTTGGCCATAAAACTTGGCCTTTCCTAAATATCCTTTCCATCCTCTTGGTTTTAACCACTTGGGGGGCTTTATTATCCATACCTTAAAGAACTATTTCTTTCCCATCTATTTTAAATTTTAATTCCATGGTTTGATAGTTTTGGTTAAATTCCCCCAAGTAATGTATCCATTGTACACCTAGTACCAAATTTGTTTCAGTAATGCCCACTACATAGAAATCATCACTTATTTGATGTCTCCCCAATGTGAGATGGAGTAGTGGAATTCTTTAAATGTATGGAATGGTAAAAACATTATCAACTATGACCTTAAAAACTTGAAATTTTTTTATTTTTAAACCCATTTTTGTTACCAATCCTTCATCAATGAAATTTTGGGTGGCCTCACTATCTATTAATATGGTGATTTTCTATCCTTGTAAACTCCCTCTTACTTTAAAGGGATGGTATCTCGAAGCTCCTAATAAAGTCATAAAGGTACCCTCTAATGTCTTTTCCCCTTCTTCTGATTCATGTATTGTTTCTTTAGTTATGACATCTTCTTTGTTGGGTTCACCATCTGAAAAAAATTTGATGTAATGGACTTTCCCCTTTCCCAAACAATGATTACCTGGTACCCAAGGGTCCTTACAAATGAAGCATAAGTTTTTCCTCCTTAGCTCATTTCTTGTTTCTATTTATTTACCCATTTTAGGTGGGTCTCTTGGTTGGAATATTATTAATTGAAATGGTTTTCTTTGTTTTCTATAGGGTGTTATCCCTTGGTATCCTAAAGGCATGGTTCATGGCTGCCCATTATTGGTTATTCTTAGTTTTATAAATTGCACAATTTTATTCCTTGGTGTTCATGTCTCTAAATCTAATGTTTTTTTTCTTGGAGAGAGGGAGGATTAAATGATTTAACTAAAGCCTTGAGTATCTCAATCAATCCTTCCATTAATAATAATATGAGTCTCCTTTCAATAATGTTTGAAACCATCATGGTGAGCCTCTAAAATCCTACCACATGGTCTTCCACATTGTTACTTTATTTTATTAATGCCAATTCCCATAAATGACTTTTATGGTCAACTATATCAAATATTTCCATCAACCTATTATTAAATTCATTATATGATTTAATAAGTGTTATAAGCCTAATTTACACCCTTGTAGAGGGATTTTCATGTTATATCCAACTAATCTATAATATTATGACAAACCCAGGCCATGGGTAATCTATGTTAGGGTTGAACATCCAAAGAAGGTTGTCTTCCTCTTGATGATCACCTAAACTAATGATAAACTAATGCTTCATGGGGAAAAGGGTTAGAAATAGAGTTAAGGGTTCCTAAGAAAGATAAAAGGGTGATACACCAAAGTTAAATAGACACTCACACAAGCTTGAACATGCACTAGATTAGTAGGAGACAACTATAGCTTACTCAATCTCATAATCTCAATAGTTGTATAAATGTTTCATAGAAGAGGTTCCAAATGGAACACTATTCTAAACCTACAAGTTAGTTTGAAAACACCTTCAAAGAGGTAGGCAGAAGGACAATAAACTAGGAAGAATCTCCTTCACAAATTTACCATGCACAAGCATACTAAGCACTAATTAAAGACAAGAGATAGGAAAAGAGTTGATCCTATTACTTCAAAAGGTGGTTATTAAAATATTTTAAAAGGGTTTAACCATATCAAATGAGCACACTCTTGTAAGAGTATCAATGTGTATCCTTGTATAAAATGCTAAATTCTATAAGCTAAGAACCCCTTCAATGGGAATAAGACTAGGATATATAAGAGAAGAGAGATAGAAAGAAAGAAAGGATGTGAGATCATGATATTAGAAAAATATCACTTATCCTAGGTCATTCATTGAACCTAGGTTATCACCTCTACTTTTTGGCCAATGAAAACATTTCTGCTTCTTTGATCAATTAAGGAACTACCCATGACTTATCGAGTGAGAAAATTCTCAAAGGTTTTGAGGATGCATTGAATGCTCCTAGTTATAGTTTCCATCACTTGACCTTTTCTTTGATCCTTCATGTCATCTCTTGCCTGAGGACAAAACATCATACTCATGAATCTAATTGAATCATGGGTGATTTTTGGTAGCTACTTTCCAAAATTATGGCCATGATTAAGGATGAAAAACCCTTTGCATTAATCACATGTCTACTCTACTTTCATATCTAGATCATAGTTATATCCTATAGACAAAAAACCAATCTAAGGTCATTAGTTTTCCTATTATTGTCTATACTCTACTTAATACTTGGTCCCATTTAGGTATCAACTTTTTGACCTCTGGGTTGTATTAGGTTTAAATTGCCTATTCTATTTTTGTAAAGCCCTACTAGTAATACTTAGTTTCTATTTATGTATTATGGTCCAAATTAGATTGTATTTTATCTTGGTTTTATATATTTCCACTAGCTTGAGTTTATTTACTTACTTTTCTTGAGTTGAGCTACTCTATTTGCCTTAGTTGATAAATGCCCTAGTTTGGTTCCTTTCCATTGGTTATCAAAGTCAACTTAGATCATTGACCCTTGACTTTAGCTCAATCCATTAGATTTGTTAGTTATGAAAGAATGCAAGCCCTCAGATCCTCTACCTAAGCTAATGTGATATCATCACTTGACATCCACATATTTAATTCTTTGATTTACTAGGTCCCACTTACATCATCCTTGCCTTTACTCCATTGGATCTGCCAAGAATGAATAAACATAAGCCCTCAGATCTATCTTTGAATTATCAACTATGTCTTTGCTTATGCCATGTCAAACATGTGTTAATCATTAGGATCCTATTGTCAGTCTATTATTTCATGCACTTATATCATGTGGTGGCCTCTAAGCCCCTTGACCTCTTGACCCATCTCACACTGTTGATCTTAGATAATCGATCAAATACCAACCATTGATCTACTAGGACTCACTTTTGAACTCTAAAAACTACTTCATGGTCTCAAATTTGACATGTGCCCTCCCATAAAATGACATTTATGTGACCATCATTGACATTCATGAGTCCATCAAATTATGGGCACATAGACATTAATTTTAAACTCCAGTGATCTTTTAATAAAAATGGCTATTTTTTTTAGACTTTCATTTAGGACACTTTGCTTGAAGAATGTCCCTTTGGGAAAATTGTTTAGACAATTTTCCCAAAAGAAAATTTGTACTTAGGCCCTTTTCCTAAAATAAATTACCTTATAGGATTTGTCAAAAGGGACCCTTTTAGAAATTAAAATATCCTTTGGGACTTTTGCATAGGATGATTTGCCTAAAAAAGTAACCCTTTGAAACTTTTATTTAAACTACGTTGCTTGAAAAGTAACCTTTGAAAACTCTGTATTGGACCCTTCAAAAAAGAAAAGGTATCCTTCAAAAAAGTTTATGGGACACTTTTCTTGAAAAAGTACCCTTTAAAAAAATTGTTATGACACTTTGGTTTAGAACTGCCCTTCAAAACCTTTATCAAATATTTTCCCCAAAAGAAATATGCTTTCAAGAAAATTATGTAGATATTGTTCCTGAAGAAAATGTGACACTTAGCTTTGAGAAATATCCTTTGGGATTTTGAATGGACCACTTTGGCTAAAAAATACCCTTCATAATTTTTTCTTGGTACACTATATTACCAAGTAAATGTCTACGTATTCCTTATAGATCTCTATGAAAGCATGTCCTTAAGATTTAGTGCTTACCTTTCCAATCTTGAGGATCTTGTCTTCAAAGATAATAACTCTTTCATAATTATATTCATTAGTTGACATCACTAATTTATCCTTCCTCATATTCTCCCATTCATGAAATAGGCCTTCTACAGTGACTAGCCCTTTAGGAAGCTTATTGGACCTTAATTGAACAATCTTCTCCCCATATTGATGCTATAATTTTTCTTGGTTAAGGGAGGAGAACTCTTCTTCTTACTATAAGAAGCATGTAATCTATTTATCAATTTCAAATCCTACCAATGAGCTTCATTATATGGAACTAATGGTCTTATTACCACTTTGACATGTGGTTGAACCTTGGTCCTTTTTAGTTCATTGGGGATGTCAAAATGAGCTCTCATAGTTGTTGGCCTATCAACATGTTGATTTTGGCCTCTCGGCACTAATTGGATATTTAAATCCTCAAAGTCCTTAATGAGGTCCCATGCTCTATATTTTTAGGACTTCAATAGAGTGATCTTAGTGGCATTTTTACCTTTGACCTAGCATATAATAAATTCATTATCCCCATAGACTTGAAACTAATTAATCTTTCTCTTATTGGCCCATTGAAGGCCATAAATGAGACCGTCATATTTTATTACATTGCAGGAGTAGCTGAGTTAGAACCTATATAAAGAGAAGTCCTTATCATTTGAAGGGGATATCAACATGACACCTGCACCCACCCCATGCTTACTCCTTAAGCCATCAAATAAAAACCTCCATAGACCACTAGGATCTTCTTGAGGCCTCATGAGGGATGGCATAGGCTATTTTTCTTCATGTAAATAGAAGACACCCAATTCCCCTTCTTTAACACCTTCTAAGGGGTCTACTAATTGGTTATCATTCCATAGCTCATCCAAGAACATGTCTGGTACCTCTTTTGGATGGGTGTTTAAATCTTACCCCATTAAAAAATCATCCTCATCAATGATGGTGCAATTGATGTTGACACTAGTTGGTCCATAGGGATCTATATAGAATTGTGCTATGGGTTCAACTTTGATTGACACTTTGGTCCAATACCTTATCCTGAATTCCATATAGCACCAGTATTTTACAAGATAGCCCCCTATATTTAATGTGAAATTTTTAAACAAACATAGTTCAAAATGAGGAAGCACATCAAAGATCACTTGTAGGGTCATATTGAGGTCCCTAATTATGCCAGATAGCTTGGGAGAAGAACCATTAAGTTAAATCACTCCTTTGGAGTATGGTTCATATTTTAGATGAAGCTAATCAACTATAGACTTTGGCATCACTGAGGTAGTATCCATATTGTCCACTAAAAATTTATGCACTAGAGAGTTGTCAATGATAATTAACATATAAAAGGGAGGAGTCTTGACTACTTTACATAACTTCCCTTCATGTGGCTATTTTACTGCATTGGTGAGAACCTCATTCACCTTGCTTGGTGACATATCTGCAACATTGTTCTTTGATAATCATTCTTAAAGGATGTCTACCTGGCCTGGTATGGAGAGCATATCCCACATGGGCACACTCACACTTGAATTTTTCATTTGTTCAACAATGTTGATGGGTGAACCACCAACCTTTGATTTTGCTTTAGGAGCCACCACTATTGTTTGTTGACCTTGTGAACCTTGGGGCATAAAAAGATTCCTTTGGCTCTAATTTTTTAGAGGTACTAGAAACTTTGGAATGATATCAAGTTCACTTGGCTTTGTTACTGAAGGAGTAATGGTGTGAATCTCTTTGACTAATTCACAGTTATCATCTATGTTCCTTATTTTAAATCTTATGTTCACTACTATTGAAATATAAGCCTAACTATAACTAGCCTATTGGTTGGTTGCATAGCACTCTTATTTTTTACAATTCATCATTATAACATCCAAATGATTTGGTCCTTAATTAGATACTTAACCTTGTGGAGGCTCTTCTGGTCTGGTCATCATAGTTACCTCTATAGTTTGGGCCATAAGAGCTTGATTGTATCCAAAATTAGCAACTTGATACCATTGATCATTGAAGGCTTGGTTAAGGTCAATATTTGGAATAATATGTTGATAAAAGGACTAGTTATAAGGAATGGTACCCTCTACTTCTTAAGACACATTATTTTTAATTGGGACCAAGGAGTCAAAAGTACTAGCAACATTAGGATTGAACTTATTCTACCTATTATAGCCATATTGCCCTTGTCCTTGATTTTGACCTTGGTAGTTCCCCTTATATAGAAGCCTAGCTACTTGAAAGACTTATTTTTGAGGATGGTATGAAATTTGATAAGGCCTATTGAAATCCTATTACCTTTTCACATTTACTAGCTCATTCCCTAAGGACTAAAACATGCTTTTGATTTCTTGAAAGTTCTTCTACTCTAGTGAATCTCTAGATCCACTAGTATAATCTTTCTCTTGATTTTGTGTAGGGATTGAATTAATTGTTGGTTTAGGAAGCATGACATCTAATGGAGGGATAACAATATTAGGTGTTTTAATCTCAATAAATAAGGGCATTAGTGGTCTGGGTGTAACTTTGCTAACTTGAACTAGATAATTTTTTGCCTTAATGGCCACCTCATATACATCTAAAAGTATATTTCCTCCCATTTACTAGACCATCACCACTATGTCACTATTTAAAGCCTTTAAATAATATAGGAAAACAAAGTTATTGGTTGGTCTAATTGTGACTAGGATTATATCCTAAGTTTTTTGGAACCTTGTGTTGAAGTCTTGCATGACTTCATGAGAAGCTCTTCTAATGGGAGTTAGTTGTTCTACAAGTGAAAAATGGTCACTTTTGTCCTCAAATATTTTACACAAGGCTTCCCCTAATTTATTTCATTTTTGAATGGAGTTAGTAGCAAGGTCTCTATACCAATATAGGGCCTTTCCCTTGAAAGAAGTAGCTAATAACATAATGGCTATATTCTCCTTAGTGACATTATGGATATTGTAAATTTTGGCTATGTCCATGAGGTGCTTATAGGGTGTTATACCTTGGTCTCTAGTGTAATAGGGAACACTTTTAAGGGATAAAAATAGGATAGGATCATAGTGAGCAAGGGCTAGAGGGCTTTGGCCATTAAAATACATACAAGCTCTAAGGGATGTCATGACTATGCAACTGGGTAATAAAGGGCTTATTTTAGGGATAGGCCTTGGAAATGACCTAAGAGAAAAGTTTCCATGGTATGGATGAGTATTGGTAAACCTTAATTATTTTGCTTAATTTAGAGGTAATTCAATAATGTCAAAGGGAATACCTCTTGAAACTATCCTTGTTACCTTTGGCATGAGATGAAGCTACTGTTATACACTAGAGTATTGATTCTTCCTTTTGGAGAAGCCAGATATTGTTGTTTGGGAGCTTAACTATTGTAAATTTGATCAAACCAACATCAAATTTGATCAAACTTTCTTTTAAAAGAAGTGGGTTCCACCAAGCATGACAAAAATTATTATAGGCTTAATTTGCACCCTTGGAGAGGGTTTTTCAGGCTCTCTCCAACTAAGCTATAATATTGGGATGACCCTAGGCTATGGGCAACCTATGTTGGTGTTAAACCTCCAAATAAGGTTAGATTCCTCTTGATGCTTACCTAAACTAATGCTAAATTAATTATTCATGGGGAAAAGGGTTAGAAAGAGGGTTAAGGGTTCTTAAGGAAGCTAAAGGGGTGATACACCAAAGTTAAATAGACACTCACATAAGCTTGAACATGCACTAGATCAGTAGGAAATAACTATAGCTTACTCAATCTCACCATCTCACTAGTTGCATAAATACTTCATAGAAGAGAACCAAATAGAAAACTAGTCTAGAACTACAAGTTAGTTTGAAAACACCTTCAAAGAGGCAAGTAGAGTGACAATAAACTAGGAATAATATCCTTCACAAATTTACTATACACAATCATATTAAGCACTAATTAAAGATAATAGATAGGTAAATAGTTTATCTTATTAATTCAAAAGGTAATTTTTACAATATTTTTATAGGGTTTAACCATATTAAACTATCACAATATTTCAAGAGTCTCGATGAGTATCCTTGTCTCATAAAATAAAATGATAAATTCTAAAAGTTGAGAATCCCTTCAATGGTAATGAAAACAAGATATATAGGAGAAGAGAGACAAAAAAAAAGGATGTGTGATCATGATATCAAAAAAAGAGCACTTTTCCTAGGTCATTCTTTGAACCTAAGCTACCACCTCTACTTTTTGTCCAATGAAAACCTTGTCATTTCTTTGATCAATCAAGACACTACCCATGGCTTGTTGAGTGAGAAAGTTCCTAAAGGTTTTGAGGATGCATTGAATGTTCCTAGCTATATTTCCCATTGTTGGACCTTTTCTTTAATATTTCACACCATATCTTTCTTGAAGACATAACCTCATACTCATAAATCTGACCAAATCATGGCTTTGTGCCTTTTGGTAGCTGTTTGTCAAGATTATGACCATGTTAAAGGATGAAAAACCCTTTGTATTAATCACCTATCTACTCTACTTTCATGTTAGATCATAGGTTTATCCTATAGATGGAAAAAAAATCTAAGGTCATTGGTTTTACTATCATTGTCTATATTATGCTCAATGCCTAGTCTCATTTAGCTATCAACATGAACCTCTAGGCTATATTAGGTCTAAAAGACCTATTATATATTTGCAAATCCTTGTTGGTAATGTTTGGTTTCTTGTCATGTCCCCTTTTTCGTGGACATTGATAGATTTGATGATTAGCCTATTATGCGACCTTCGTAGGCTAATAAGATGGATAGAGGGTCATGATGGAGATTGGCTTGGATTCGATTTACAAAATTCTTATAGTTGGTTTTCATTCAGGTTATTTTAGAACATTTGGCCTGAGCTCCTATTATTTAGGGATATTTGACATGCAACAGAGCGCCTTTATTTTGGTATGGTCATGTGTGGAATCACTCCCTAGTTCACCAGCTTTGAACGGTTCGAGGATCCGACATATATTAAGGGAGATATTAATATTTGATTGATTTAATCAAATATTAATTATTTAGCCTATTTTTAATTAGAAACCCTAATTATAATTTAAGAAACCCTAATTAGGGCAAGCATATCTTTTTGAGGGTATAAGGATTTCTCATGGAGGCCATTATTGATTAGCCATTGATTATTGATTATTGATTTTGAAGAATTTCTTCTATGAAGACTGAGCCTAGGGTTCCAGGATTCCATTTGCATTGGAGAACGTTCCCTCTTCAGTGTGTGCAATTAAGAGGCTGTGGAATATCAGCTAATCTATTGCCAAATTGAGAGATAGCTTCATCCAGAAGTTATCACAGAATTTACAGGGTTGAGAGATAACTTCACATAGAAGTTATTACAGATATTCCAAATATTTATTTCTTTATGTTTTGATTCAATAAATTATACAGCTAGAGATATTCTGTGCTAGAAACATATATTTTCAGATCAGGGGTTGAAAATAGGCAAGTTGTGCTTAATTGGTGGCCGTACGAAGTCCGTACATGTCCGTACAGGTCCACGCAGACACTGACCTCGGCAGACAGAGATCCCCAGTGATCGACATCGGCTGACTGGAGACCGACGTTGGTAGAGAAGGACCTGCAGTGACCGATGTTGGTAGTATATCGACCGATGATGGTGACTGTGTGTTTGACACAGCAGGCCGAGACATAATTTCTAGATTCAAACCCAATTTCTAGATTTGCAAAGCCAGGGTTTTCAAGACTATATTTCATATTTTATATGCATAAGAGAGGACTGTAATTGTAATAGTTTAGAAGGACAAGTGATAAGATCTGTGGTTTACTATTGAGAGACTATATTATTGTTATCATTCTAAATTTATTCAACAGAAATTGTATCTTTGTTTAGAGTTTTGTGTTGCTATATTTCCTGTTTGGAGGGGATATTACAGTGGTATCAGAGCTTTTTATTACTATATATCAAATTTGTGTAGAGATAAAAAGAGCCCCTAAGTAAGGGACATCACAGTGGTATCAGAGCTAATGTCTTGCCATCCTGTTGGGTAGTTTGGGTATCAGTATGGCTTTAACAGGTGTCAAAGATTTGGAAGAAAGAATGCACAATGTGAAGAAGTTAGATAATCCATTCTAGCAAGCAGATGACACTCTAAAAACTTTGGAGGAGTTAGAAATTTATATAAGCAAGGTTGAGCAGTCAAATTCTTATGAGATGCAAACAACATTATCTCCAGCATTTGATTCGTTGGTGAAGCCCCGATTGTTGAGACATCATGATGAGGTGGTAAGACTTACAACTCTCTCTTGTATTAGTGAAATCATGAGGATAATAGCTGGCTTTAATTTTTATGATGATTGGATTATGAGAGAGGTACTTCATGTGATGGTTAAAAGCTTCAAAAAGTTGGATGACATTAGAGACCCTCATTTCTCAAAGAGGGCAAGATTACTTGAAACATTTACAAGGTATGGATTTGAAAATGTTATGATGTTAGTAGGTTGTATTGGTGGAATTTGTAGGATGTTTAAAATATTTTGGAATATTTTAGATGAGTTTCATTCCAGTGATGTATTAGCATCAATGCACTCTATCATGTTCACAATCTTGTTTGAGGAGGAGGATAAAATTTCTAAACTTTTGGCAGAAGATTTATGGTATGTCTGGACAAAAGAGAAGAATGTCTCACCTAGAGCTGGTATGTGGTTAAAGAGTTTAATTGATAGGCTTAAGGATCATAGTACTTTCCCTTTGACATGCAGAAACTTGAATGATGAATTTGACAGACATGCTGATCCAGTATAGGGAGACATTAACACATCTTCAGGTAATGATTTATCTACATGATCTTCACAGGTAGGAGCAGTTAAGGATGTTGTGGATGAGCTTTGTCTTAGGGTGAGTTCAACTCAGGTTTTAGACAGTGAGGATGAGTCTGATGCTTGCATTCAGAGTGTGGAGGTATACTCAGAGGTTAGTACATTGAGTATTGGTGATGAGTATGTTTCTGTAGCTACTAATGAGGAGCATGCTGTTGAGGCATACACGCATGTTCAGGATTTGGGAGTACCTGATTCTGATGAGTTTGAGATACCAGTGGAGTCGAGTCTCCAGATTGATTCTTCTCACACATATGACAGTGTGGTACCGTTCGCTGTGCCACTTTTGCAGAGGGATCAGTTATGGGATGGATTGACATCATCTTTTACAGATGGGGTTGACAGTTTGGTGGTGCATGACTTAGAGCAGGAGTTAAAGAGAGATATTGATCATAGTAGGGGTACTGTGTGTGGATTCTCCACACTTGGCGTAGTTCCATTTGGAGTTGTTGTAGAGTTGGAGTGTACCTTCTGCATAGCAGGGTGGAATGTGTACTTGGTATTTGTGCTTTTAGAGATTGGTTGAGTTACATTCACCAGTTTGATTGTGGACTCTTCTTTGTTTTACTTCTGATGATATTGCAGGTACTTGCATTGATTTACAGCTGTGCAGAGCATAACTACATTTAGGATCCAGGTGGATTGAGTAGTTCATTGTTCTGAGATTGCTTGGGGACAAGCAATTTTTGGAGGGGTGGATTGTCATGTCCCATTTTTTGTGGACATTGACAGATTTGATGATTAGCCTATTATGCGACCTTCATAGGCTAATAAGATGGATAGAGGGTCATGATGGAGATTGGCTTGGCTTTGATTTATAGAATTCTTATAGTTGGTTTTCATTCAAGTTATTTCAGAACATTTGGCCTGAGCTCCTATTATTTAGGGATATTTGACATGCAGTGGAGTGCCTTTAATTTAGTATGGTCATGTGCGGAATCACTCCCTGGTTCACCAGCTTTGAACGGTTCGAGGATCCGACATATATTAAGGGAGATATTAATATTTGATTGATTTAATCAAATATTAATTATTTAGCCTATTTTTAATTAGAAACCCTAATTATAATTTAAGAAACCCTAATTAGGGTAAGCATATCTTTTTGAGGGTATAAGGGTTTCTCATGGAGGCCATTATTGATTAGCCATTGATTATTGATTATTGATTTTGAAGAATTTCTTCTGTGAAGACTGAGCCTAGGGTTCCAAGATTCCATTTGCATTGGAGAACGTTCCCTTTTCAGTGTGTGAAATTAAGAGGCTGTGGAATATCAGCTAATCTATTACCAAATTGAGAGATAGCTTCATCCAGAAGTTATCACAGAATTTATAGGGTTGAGAGATAACTTCACACAGAAGTTATTACAGATATTCTAGGTATTTATTTCTTTATGTTTTGATTCAATAAATTATACAGCTAGAGATCTTCTATGCTAGAAACATATATTTTTAGATCAGGGGTTGAAAATATGC
This sequence comes from Torreya grandis, assembly GCA_037957365.1. Classification (NCBI taxonomy): domain Eukaryota; kingdom Viridiplantae; phylum Streptophyta; class Pinopsida; order Cupressales; family Taxaceae; genus Torreya; species Torreya grandis. Next base: position 729,301 of record JARHVA010000977.1, read on the forward strand.
AAGTTGTGCTTAATTGGCGGCCGTACGAAGTCCGTACAGGTCCATGTAGACACTGACCTTGGCAGACAGAGATCCCCAGTGACCAACATCGACCGATTGGAGACCGACGTTGGTAGAGAAGGACCTATAGTGACCGACGTCGGTAGTATATCGACCGACGCCAGTGACTGTGTGTTCGACACAACAGGCCGAGACATAATTTCTAGATTCAAACCCAATTTCCAGATTTGCAAAGCCAGGGTTTTCAAGACTGTATTTCATATTTTATATGCATAAGAGAGGACTGTAATTGTAATAGTTTAGAAAGACAAGTGATAAGATCTGTGATTTGCTATTGAGAGACTATATTATTGTTATCATTCTAAATTTATTCAATAGAAATTGTATCTTTGTTCAGAGTTTTGTGTTGATATATTTCCTATTTGGAGGGGATATTACATTTCTATTTATGTATTTTGGTCTAACTCAAATCATATTTGAGCTTGGTTCTATATATTTCCACTAGCTCAGGTCAATTTACTTGCTTTTCTTGAATTAAGATACTCCATTGACTTTCATCAAGAAATGGGTTGGTTCGGTTCCATTCCATTGGCTATCAAAGTTGGTTTAGATCATTGACCCTTGACTTCATCTCACTTTATTGGATTTTATAGGTATGAAATAATATAATCCCTTGGATCCTCTTCTTGAGCTAACATGTTATTAATGCCTAACATCTACGTATTTGCTTCTTGGATTTGCTTGGTCCCACTTATGTCATCCTTGCCCTCACTCCATTGGATCTACCAAGTATGAATAAACATGATACCTCAAATCTATCTTTGAATTGTCAACTCTATCTCTACTTTTTCCATGTGTCAAATGTGTATTAATCTTTGGGATCTTATTGTCAGTCTATTAGTTCACACACACCATGTGGTGCCATCTAATCCCCTTGGCCTCTTGACCCATCTCGCACCATTGATATTGGATGCCTGATCGAATACCAACCATTGATTTTCTAGGACCCACTTTTAAAATCTGAATACTTCATGGTCTTAAATTTGACATGTGTGCTCCCATCAAATGACATTCACATGAATGTCATTGATGTTTGCATGATCATCAAATATGTTTGTGATATCATCAAATGATGGGAATGCAGACATAAATTTTTGGCTCCAATGATCTTTTAAATAAAAATGATTATTTCCTTTAGAATTTCATTTAAGACACTTTGCCTAAAGAATGTCCCTTTGGGAAAATTATTTGGATAATTTTCCCAAAATAAATGACCTTTCAAGGTTTGCCAAAAGGGACCCTTTTGGTGAGTAAAATATCCTTTAGGAATTTTGCATGGAACACTTTGCCTAAAAATGTGACCCTTTTGAAACTTTTTCTTTGGACCACTTTGCTTTAAAAGTACCCTTTGGAAACTCTATATTGGACACTTCGGCAAAGAAAAGGTATCTTTCAAAAAAGTGTCTGGGACACTTTGCTTGAAAAAGTGCCCTGTCAAAAAAAATTATAGGACACTTTGGTGTAGAACTTCCCTTTGAAACCTTTGTCAAACATTTTCCCCAAAATAAATATGCCTTCAAGAAAATTGTGTAGACAATTTGCCTAAAGAAAATTTGACACTTGACGTTGAGAAATATCCTTTAGGATTTTGGATGGACCACTTTGGCTTAAAAAGACCCTTTGAAATTTTTGTTTGGTACACTTTTTTGAGAGATAATCCTTTCATCTTTTTGTTTTGAACAAAATGTCTGAAACAATTCCTAACACTTAGCCCAAAAGACCTGAAACAAAACTTCTAAAAGAAATAACACTTAGACAAATAAAAGGTTAGAAATAATTAAACTTAACAAAAGGAAAGGTTTACATATTTCCAAAGTAAGGATTTACCCAAAAAGGCTTGAACTATAGCTTGATCTTTGAAGACTTAGACATTATGAAAATCTATTCAAATACCTACTCTTTGCAACTATAGACCTATCCCTTATAAGTTGGCAAGATACACTTTTAAACAACCTCAAAGTGTTTCAAAACCATTAAACTCTATAAGATCACTTTGGTCCTTTAATTTAATCTAGAATTCCTATCCAAGTCTTGCTCCATACTTGATCCTTAGGAAATTACACTTCATTTAGGCAAGTTTTGTATGTGGGCCAAAAAATGGCCAATAATAAGATCATGCCCCTGCATAATCCATCCATGGTACCACCATTAATGAGCTATTCCTTCAAGATGAAGGGTTGTGAATTTTATTGATTATTATTCAATCATAGTTTAGAGACATAATAATGCATCTAATTTTTGGATCCACACTCGAGCTGTGCATTTGTTAGAGCTATCAAAAGTTGACAAAGTTAATTTACCCAATGTATGTTGAATATCATTTTGATTATTTTGGGGTCTACACTCTGTTCTAGTGTCATTACGATTTACTTTCACTTCCATGAAATTTTTGAGATATATTTCCCTTTGTAAATCATTTGAAAGGGTTTGATATTCTTTAAAATAAGTTTTAAGGTCATCTCCAAATGAAGTTTGGGTTTCTTCTTCCATACTTGATTCTACTCTTTAAATAAATTTGGGATGAAAAGGTTTGTTTGAATAACTCACGGTTGTTTTGTGTAATATTTGATTATGGATAGTATTAGAATGACCATTATCATCATTTTATATCTATGATTTGTCATAGATTGCATTGCAAGAGGTAATTGAGTCATTGTACTATCTAGTTGTTCCTAAACTTGCATAAGCCTATCAATCCATTCATCATCTCTATTCCTCTCTTCTATATTTTTTCTTTCTTCTTCCCTTTCTGTTTCATCTATTTTCTATCCATAACCCTTATTTTTATTTATCAAATAATATCAGATTTCTTTATTGTCACCTTGCATTAATTTTACATTCCACAAGTTGGCATGATGAATATCTATGAGACCACTATAATATTATGAATGGGAATATTATACATAAAATTATTTTTCTTTAAAATTTATTTTAAAATAAATATATAACTTGTAATTTTAAATGATAATTTATTAATTTAAATGAATATTTATTATAGAATTGTTAGATCTTGAATAATATAATATAAACCTCAAGGGTTTCCATCCTTGGGTTGTGATGATAAGGGTTTCCATCCTTGAATCCAATTTTACAAATAAGGGATTTCATCCTTAAGTGTAATATGAAGTGTAAGCTTGTACATGATCGAATGTTTAGTACATGAGTTGAATGAAAGGTTTCTTCCACTTTAATGAATGAATATAAATATGTCATAACCCCTCATTAAATGGTGTGTATTTTCCAAAGGTGGCGTCCTTTCATCAAGATAAATGTTTGTTACCATTGAATTAATAAATATTATTTAATGTTATTCATGGGGCTCTTATTTAATAATATTGAATGTTGTTGTTTGGCACTCCCTTTATTAGATGATTGCTTAATTAATTTCAGCATTCCTCTTCAAAGATCTTGATATCTATTTCCTTGACTACTAGTTGTCCCTCCTTGTTATTTGTGGTGTTGCTCTCCAAGGTAAAAATTTTATATGGTTGATGTTTTATTATAGACTTATTAATGATTTTTGCATTTTTGGTATGTATTGGTGATTTGTTAATTGGGAATAATACAAATGATTGTTATTTTGTAGATGGGGAATGAGAATATTTATACTCATATTTATTCCACACCTTTTTGAAATATCTCATAGTATTGTTTGTTAAGATAAATAGGTCAAACCATAGGTTTTGAAACATTTATAATTTGGATGACTTTTTACAACTAGACACTAGATAATAGTCTGAACATTATCATTAGTGATAGTGTCCCTTTATGACTAGTAGTGTCTATAAGGTTATAAAATGGGTATGGATATAAAATTATAGTGAAGGATGTTTATTAGGTTTTAAGATTTTGTGTAGTATAGATTACTTGGGTCATCAAAATGATATGGATCAGACTAAGAGATAAACATTTAGGCATAATGAGATGGTGAATGTGAGCCTTTCAACAACAAGGAAGTATAGAATATAAGGATAGTTCACTAATTGATATTTTCAAATTTACATGACTGAGATGCTATAAATATTTAGTTTTAGTATCTATATTCCCCCTTTTAATTTAGTAATGCATAAGGATAATATTACTAGGTTAAATTAAATAAATGCATACTTCAGTGTCTACAAAAAAGTTTGTCTTTTTTTAACCCACTTTGATTGCTTTGCTAGTGTATGACTTGTAACCAAGATCATGTTATATCATAAATAAGTGTGTATAACCTAAAATTTTTAAAGAATTGAAATTATTGAAAATAAAGAGAGAAAGGAGGGAGCACACTTGTGTGTTGATACAACCATGTTTCCTTTAGATGTTTGACTTAGTAAATATGATTCCTTATGAGGCATTAAAGATTAAAAAGGTTCAGACATAAACCTTGGAGATTTGAAGATGCATATTGGAAGGTATTATGCCCCCAATTTGGTGCAATGATGAGTTGTGATACATCCATTAATATCATTATATTTCAATTGTACAACTCAATTACGAATATATAATATGGTTAGGGAAAGTGATTTAATCAAATAATCCCATAAATATAGTGAGATTGGATTATTTAATTGATCCAATATAAAAATCTAGTGTAGTTGAATGATTTTATCACTTTAACCTATAAAATGAACTAGTTGTAATAAAAAAAGGCTTGATAAATATACGTCTTGGTGTAATTAGTGGATCCTGGTGAGTTATATAATTAGTAAATTTTGTAATTTTTAGTATAATAGCATTACATATGCACCTCTTATATGTTTAAACTAGAGTATATGTGTCATAAATATAAAAAAATCTATTTCAATTTTATGCAAAATTGATACAATGTATATGATTTTGACCCATGTGTATATATGAATCTTAAAAGTAAACTAGAGATTGTGCAATTATGGAAGTCGTGTCTTTATGACAACCCCCCAATGAAATCTATAAATACTAAGAAAGTGTGTAAGTGTTGAGATCATGTTCTTATGACATGCCCCCACTAAAATTTATAAATAATGGGAAGGTGTATAAGTGTAGAGGTCATATTTTTATGACATTCCCCCACTAAAATATGAAAACTATGCAAATGTGGAGGTCATGTTTTTATGACATACCCTAATTTATATGCCTCCATTTTGAGGTGAGGTAAATAGAATCTAGTAGGTACCTTATCTAAAATGGATAAGGTAGCTGTTTAATATATGTATAAAAAACATATAATAAATGGTAACATGTCAAAGTAGATATATTAGTTAATATAATAGTTTGTAATCATATCATATCCTAAGATGTATGATATAAATCATGATAATGTTTATAGAGTAATAGTATATGCTCAAAAAACAATCAAGCACAAACATAAGAACACTCAATGTAATATAAAGGAATGGCTCAAGGAGACCTCATATAAGGGGAAGGTTCAAATGTTAAAAAATTGAAAGGGAATACATATTTAAATGCACAATGAACATAAAATGACATATTCAAATGCCCAAATAACATGTAATGGAAAAAAGGCCAAAAATCAAGGTACATATTCAAATTTTCCATAAGAAAGATAATAGAAATTAATTTAATACACTCAAGTAAGTGACAATATGAGTAAATTAAGTATAAGAAACATGCATAAGCATATTATACTAGTCCTTGCATATATTATATCAAAAAATGTTATGTAACATACAATGTCAAGTACACTATGAAATATATGAGCATGGATATAGACACATGTAATAATTATTATATAAGCTCAAACATGATAATTTACAAATGATACTAAAGTATTGTAACCTATATCAATCATGACCAAAGAATCGGATTCCCCCAATGTACTATATGACACAGGTGGAGGACAACTCCAACATCTATAAGTGCATATATCATGTGTTTGGGTATGCCTATATCAAAATCAAATATGTGTGAATCATATTTGTATATATTAATTGAATGATATGATATATACTAACATAAATAAAATAACGTAACTGTCAAAGAGCTAATAAAATCTAGGAATGCTTAATATTTTTATATTTTCTTCAAGATTTGATTTATTGGGATTTTGGAATATTTGATTTTTTTCTAATTTTGGAATTTTAAAAAAGAATAGGATAGCCTATTATCCAATCCAATGTATGCTCATATGTATCTCCAAACTTAGAATACAATATATCAAACTAGTGGTATTGCCAAGTAACATGCATAGGTGGCATATCTGGATTTGTAAAATCAGTGGTAATATGAAATTGTATAATATGAATCTATGTTCATGAAAAAACAATATGAGAAGTAGGGGTTTATGGAACCCATAATTGAGTGATTTTTGGTCTATTTTGAGAAGTTGTAATTGGAACATGTTTAGTTTCTATAGGTAACTGAGTATTTTATATAGGATTAGATTAGAACTTTGTGGAATCTAATGTATATCTCTAGTGAAAAGGTCTCTCAAGTAGGGGATACTTAGGAAATGGGATTTCCTATTATTTACCATTTCATATAATATTAACCTTAGTATTTTTGGTAATTAGTCATCTTGGAATGAACTTTTCTTGTTCAAATGGATGTTCATATGAAGTTATAGAAACTGTGACTACCCTATTAGTATGAATTTATTTAATACACCCATTAAATGTTAAAGTTATTGCATGGATTTTATGTATCCAAGGTCATCCCAATAAAATATCAAATACTCTTTTATATGGTATAATTTAAAATGTGGTAACCACATGTTGGACTAACCTGTAAAGCCAAATCAATCTCACCAATAACATTTTATGATGTCCCATCAAATGCTCTAATAGTTTTGATATAAGGGGATAAATCCTCATTTATATATCCTAAACACTTAATTAATTTCATGGTACATATGTTATCACTAGAACCATTTCCTATCATAACACTATGTATAGTTTTATGGTCAAGGGTAGATCTAAGTCATCATCTACTATTTCATTATCATCAAATATAATAGAAGGAATTTGAGACATAGGATATGTTGTGTGTGTGTGTATCTATCAATAACACCATATAATGGGTGTCCATAATTTGATGGATGAGGATGTGTATTGTATTCCATTTACACTTATGTTTTTTTTTAGAATGTTTTTACAAAGGACTGTTAAATATCTTCTGATTCGGATGATTGCTAGGTTGTGAACTTGAATCCTTTGGAGTATTATAAAAGGTAATATTTTGTTCATAAATAATGTATTATATATTATGATTCAAGGTATAACATATATTTGTATAATGCATAGGGATTTGGTGATAGTCACAATATGTATTAGAATCATATCCTTTAGATAGAGGTTGACTTATATAAACTCTATGGGAAGAGGGAGAGATATGATATGACACTCCACAAGATTTTGAAGTAAAGAATATTTATACTTACGTAATATTGTAAATTATATATTAGATTAATTGGATAATATGATTTGATTAATTTATTGTGATATTGCATTAACCATTATGGTTGCTTCCTTTTTAGGTTCTGTAGATTTCACCTTGTAGTTTAGTTTGATATGAAATTTGGTATTAGATAGAGTTGATGTTTTTTCTACATATTTAAGATTATTCAATTAGATAAGCTTCATTTTATGATCTCAAACAATATGGCATAACCCATCAAAATATTTTAACTTTTTGAAAAAAATGGACTCATGTAATGGGGAAAGAAATTTTTTATTGAAGGTGTCTTTAAGTTATTTATCTGTCATTAGATTTTTCATTTTGGACAAAATTATTTTATATATCAAAAAATATTCATTGATAGGTTAATTGGTTCCTTGTTTGATCTTTTCATTTTGAGAATATGACATCTTTTCAGTGATGTTGATGGAGAAATTTTCTAAAAACTAACCTGTTAGAAGTTTAAATGCTCTTACTTATTAGATGCGTAAATCATATAACCATCATAAGTCATATTCATTGAGGCTCTTTGGAAATATTTTTTTCAAAATTCTATCATTGTAGGCATAATTGAGGCATGATTTATAGAAATATTGAAACATAACAATAATTTTCAATATCTCTTAATCTATTTGTTCATGTTTATTATTTAAATCAAATTGATTATTTTAATGACCAAAATCATATTCTATGATAGCATATTCATCATTTTGTTTAATTTAATTATTGGTAATTTCATTAGTCATAAGATTTGATACTTCATTGGTTTGATCCATCATAGGTTATAAATAAGGAATCTCCAAGTGTTTAATAGAAACACTACCTAATCTAGGGCTATGCCTAGGTTGCATATAAATAATATAATATATCTTAAAAGTAGAAAATAAAAACCTCAAGAGGATGAATACCCTAGGGAAAAATAGGGTTTGCATGAAGAGACATAGAGGTTAGGTTCACAAAATGTTTAACCCTAAATTTATAACATGTGGGGATAGGGTTTAGAATATATAAATAGTCCAAGCACAAGGGTGATAAACTAATCTATGGCAGCCAATTAATTATAAAACTTAGACAAATGAATATTAATTATAAAATTGAGATATGATAAATATAGAAAGTAGTCAATTTTAAATATGTTCAACTAATTACAATACTAAAGATAAGTGATACTTATCTAGGTTTTACTATGTTCAAGAAGATCTGGACTGGAAACATGGGTAAAATATTTCTATAGCCTTAAACACTACCATCAAATTTAGGCACTACCATCAGTGCTAGTGTATAACTATGATGCAGGTGTCCATTACAAAACAATGATTGGATATGGATGTGATCAAATTCATTATTTTGTGTTTTCTATCACCTTTAGGATAATGTATTCAAATGTGGGATATAAGTTATCACTTGTTACTATTTTTATCGAACCCTATCTCTTCACTCTTATAATGAGTTTGCTAAAAATGAGTTAGTATGCTCACAATGTCAAGATCACCCCAAAGAACCCTTTGACAATGTTCTAAAGAGGGCCTTAGAATTATATGGTTATCCCATATGTGTGGATAAGTTTGTACATAAGGGTTAAACATACTATATGATTATGCATGTAGTTGTCTAACTTGTAATTTGACAAATATAGCTCATGGGTTGATCTTTGAATGCTCCAGATCTATAATATGACTGCTCCTATGCATGATATGAAAATAGGGATGAATAGTTAAAAATAGGTTGGCTATGTAATTGACTGATTTATATTTAGTAGTGTTTTCTTGGTATTTTTTAGATTATGAATGATAAAGTCTATACTTGTATTTATACCATACCTTTTGAAAATATCTCATGGTAGGGTTCAATAAGACAAATAGGTCAGCCCATAGGTTATGAAGCATTTTCAATTTGGATGAATTTAAAAAACTAGACATTGGATAATGATCTAAACACTACCAACGATGGTAGTGTCCCTTTGTGGCCAGTAATGCCCGGAAGGCTAGAAAATATATGGATATTAAACTAATAGTGAAGGATTTTTATCAAGTTTTAAGTTTTCTATGTAGTACAAGACTTTGGTTATAATAATGATATGGATTAGACTAAGAGATAATAATTTAGGCATGGTGAGATGGAGAATACAATCCTTTCAACAACATGGAGGTCTAAAACTAAAGGGTAGAGCTCTGATTGATATTTGTCAAATGTATAAGACTAAGATGCTATAAATATTTAGTTTTGGTATCTATATTAGTAATCATCCTCTTCTCCTTTCTTCCATTTTTCCCCTTGGACTTCATGTTTTCCTTTTATTTTCTCTTTTTTGTGCCTCTAAAATTTTTATCATTACTTTATTAAGTTATCCTTGTTTCTTATTTCTTGATCCCTTTGGATTTATCCTTGTGTGATCTCCTTTTTCTATTAAATTATAAAATTTAAAAAATAATAGAAAACATATATATATATATATATATATATATATATATCCTTTATCTTGTTAATGGGTATATATCATGTTTATATATCTATGTTATATGTTTATACATACTTGTTATACACATGTTTATGATGGTATTATTTAAATGGGTAAGATGCAAAATATATAGGTTACATATGATCATGAACTTACACATGTTATGTGTCTACATTCATGCCTACATCCTGGGTGCATTGTAACATTGATGGTATGCCTTATACTTTAGGCATCTTTATAAATTAGTTATTAGGTGATATCCTTCCTAATTTTCATTTAACATATAAATATAGTTAAATTGATTATGCATACCTTTATATTTCCTACATCTTATGTGTTACAAGGATAAATTATGTGTTATATTATGTACCATATGATTTATTAATTTCCTACATGTGCCTAATTTATATGAGAGTTGTCAATGATGTCATGGTGATTAAATGGAAGTGTATATGTGAGTGTATGAAGTGCCTTGATAGTTTAAGTGATAATGACAAAGTGTGCAATGTGTTTGTCCTAGTATGCTTGGTTGATATTTAGAGTTTTCAAGGTTAAAGTTATTCAGGGATGAATATGGTGATTTAAGGATGTGAAATTGGTAATATAAGAGGTTTTAATATGTTTTAAGTTCTTGTGTGCATGTGTGGATTTCATCTGGTAGTCCATTATTTTCATCTAAACATTTTGGGTCTAGTGAAATAAAATTTGAGTAGGTAGTTTACTGACATCACCATTACCACATGTGGATGAGTCAAGGGGAGTTGGTCATATGGTTGTGATAACATTACTCCCTAATTTATATATGAAAATTCTAAAGTATAATGATGAATTTTGACAAAAGATACGCAAGTGGAAAGTTAGGCTTTTAGGGATTTTGACAGTTTTTTCCCATACTTAGCCAATTTTGCAATGTGGCAAGAAATGTTGAGTAGGAATTTTGATGATGGCATATCTCACACGTGTGAATGTTTCAGGAGAAGGTGACCATATGATTTTGTTCAAGTTTGTGCTTAGTTTATTTTTTATAACTTTTAGTTCAAGCACTGAATCGTAACAAAAGATATGGATGTGCAAAGTTGGCCTTCTAGACAAGTTCTTGACATAGTTGGCTCTGTGGTAGAAAAATTTGAGTGAGAAAATTAATGGAATTATATCTCTCACATGCAAAGGTTTCAGGAGAGTTTTGAAACATGGTTAGATTCTCCTATAAAGGTAGATCATATAGTCAAAATGTCAAACATGCACTTGAGTGAAGAAAAAGATATGGAGGTGTAAAGTTGATTTTTCAAGCAGATATCAATGGTCTCCATAGTCTATTTTGCATGATGTTAAAGACCAGGACCAAATAGATATCTAATAACTCATGGGAGATCATACAATGAATATATATGGTGTATATCAATTTAAAGAGGTCAAATTTTTTATTGGTTAATATAATTAAAGATCAGGACCAAATGAAGATTCAACGGTGCATGGGCGATCATATAATAATGATCTAATGGTGTATGTTGAGTGAGATGGTGCCAAGTGTTCAATGTTTAATGTTGAGTAGAGATAAAGATCAATATTATTTTAAGGATCAAAAGTGAGTGGGTGATTGTATAGATATAAATCAATGGTGTGCATTAAATTCAAGAGGTCAAAGTGATAGTTGTCTAGCATTATTAAATAAAGGATAATCCCACAGAGATCGATGATGTGCATTGAGTCATTATTACAAGAGTGAATAAGATAAGGTCAACATCTTCAAGGTTTAACATTTAAGAATTATCAAACTATGCATTAAATATTGAATAATACTGATGGTGTTCATTTAATCTAAGAAGTGAGGACATGAGATGATAGCATGGTGTCCAAGGGTTAACTATGACCGTTTGAATTCAAATATTTGAATTTAACAAAGGAAAGACCAGTGTCTAGTTTTTAGGCCATATATTTTGAAATATTTAGAATTTTATCATGGTGTAAAAATTAAATTTGTAGAGGACTCCAAGGTTGATCTGAAAATATAAATTTAAATACCTAAAAGTATGTACAATTAGATATATTGAGGTTTAAAGTTGATTGTGTGTTTGTGCATGTTCTACAAGTGACCTAAGAAGGATAATTGAGATTTTTTTGATGTTGTTTTGATTTTCTATGATGACTCAGCTATTATAAAGTGTTTTAGACCCATGAAGATCATTTGGGTGAATTTTAAAGGTGTGATCAATCTATTTTGAGTATGAATAATGCTTAAGAATTTGACTATGTTCATTCATGGTGTTCTTGTATACAAGGCCATTGTTTGAGTTGATTGAGCTTGTACAGAAGAGTGAAATGATGACTGTAAGAATTTGAGGATGACTAAGGGGTCATTTAGAGTGGACCTATGCTTTTTTAAGTGGTCTTGTGTTTTTTTCTTGATGATGTGTTAAATGGGTGAATAGGTCTTCTTGAGACCAATAAAAGCTGCAAGTGCCTAATTTAAAAGGTATAGCTTCTTAAGAGTGACCCATGTGAACTAGGAATTTTACTCAAGAGAGTATGTTTAGTGTCATGTTAGTTCTAAAATAAAATCTAAATGAAAGAAACACACTAACTAGCATAACATCTCTAGGCCTAGACACTAGGGGGGAGCTTAGGTAATAAGAATAGAATGGAAAGCACAACTAAAATGCAAAATAAACATTATTTTACCTTCTTTGGATGCTCTAAATAGCTTATTGAAGTGACTTTCTCTGTTTTTGTTCATGAAGTCTGCATCAATGAAGTGTGGCTACCTACATCTCTTCTTTGGCACCATGTTTGGCTTTAGCTTACTTTGGCTCAATATTTGAGCATTATAAAACAAATATGTAATGAATTTAAATGCATTTTGGCATTATAAATTTGGCATAAAAGAGTTTTTTTAATTCAATAGGCAAGGCCTCCTATTTATAGATTTTGCAAAATGGTCAGAATGAACCTGAACCATCCATCTCAAGATGATATGTGGCCAAAAATCCATTCAATTTTTGAGGCAAAAATCAATAAATGATTTCATAAATATTTGGGATAAAGAGGCATGGAGGGTCTTAATGAGGCATGGGTGGCTTGATGAGATATTTTATGCATTTATGGCTTTTGAATTTCACCCCATATGATGATGTCATTTGATGATGTAATTAATGACAATAAATTTCTAATAAATATTTATTCAACAAGTTCCATACAATTCTTAATTAGGCTTATGATTGGAATTAATTATTTTTAAGCATGATTAGTCATTTTGGTGCAAACCTTGGCTCTTTGGTGCACAAATTAATCAAATTAGTCGAAATGTCTTATTATTGGTTCAAAATTTGACTGGATTAGAATTAGAAGTTGATGTTAGATGTATTGGATCCGTTATTCTATTTACGATGATGTCAACACCAAATAACAAAGGCACATGTCTCATGTAAGAGATTTGATAGAAAAAAGCAATCTAAAGCACCCAGGTACAAAATTGGCATTTTGACTCAAAATGATCCAATCAAAGTTAGCTAGCCTATAAAATGCATTACCCCATTTAATGATACCCTAGAAAAAATTAGCACTTGAATATGTCAGTTTCAAAGATTTTAATGTGTTTTAGTGTTTTTAGGCCAAATTATGCATTTTGGTGGAAATTGGTTAAAATCCTGATTGATGGTCATTGGTGGCCCGATTTAGGTGTCTACAGTTTGACCTTATTTTGGAAGGCATTATAAACCATAGGCATATCAATGTCTTCTCAAATAATGAGAAATGGCATGTATGCTAAAAATAAGATGATGATTGAAACAAAGCTCCAAATGGTTTTTGAAAAGCCTATGATGATGCCCAGTCAAGGGAGTGGCCATCACACATGTGGGTGGATGACCCCTTGAAAAGAAGAAAGAAGAAAAGTGGGATTAATTGATGGTTGAGAGTAATCTAAATGATAAAATGCTTGCATGCATTGATTTAAAAAGGATACTGATTTTTTCAAAGGTGGTTATAATTAGGAAAAAAAAGTTGAAATAATGACTTGCCCATAGGTTGTTATAATCATTAATAGGACCTAAATTGGATAAATATGATTATGCCATAGTTAGGAATAATTAGCAAGCATAAATCAAAGATATAACATGGAATACAAATTAAATATGATCAGGTGAAAATCTATATGTTATGGTCTAATGAATAAAAAAGCCACAAATAACCAAGCATACAAGGATGCACAAAGTTATGAAAGAGATGGATAGAGGAATGAGATAAATCAATATAAAAGATTTAGTTTTACCTACCAATGAGGAAATGCTAGTTATTATTAGAAATAATATAACTAGAATGGTCAATGGTTTGATTTGATCAAGGGTGGGATGGGAGAATTTTGCCAATGTGCCAAGGAAAATCTTTTATAGATCCATTGATTGTAGACCTTATTAAAGCTGCTTTTTGTTGTAGCATGTGATGGTAGGATTTATGATAGAACACCATGAAGACTTGGATAAAATGTGCATGAGGACTAACTCTCAATCCAATAACACTCAAAAAAAATGCACCAATGATAAAAACCATGATGATAATGTTGACGTATGAATATGGATGGGCTCAAGAATGATGTGTGCAAGGAATCACCCAATATATACATTTATACCGAGTCAAGGCAATAGTACTGAAAGTAAAAAAATTGCAAGAAAACAAACATAAAATATAAAAATAAACAAATAACCTAAGACAAATAAACAAATAGAATGCCTAAAAATAAAAACAAAAGAAAGCATCCTAACAATGACTTTGCCCCAGTAGGGCAGATTGAAGATAAATGACTAGGCTTAGATAGGATAAATGTTTTTGTATTTTGAAATATTTGAATGTTTTTGGTATTTTTAGGTATCTTAACTCATTATATAATGACAAGATACCTACTCATAAAATGGTGAGAGCATTTGGATTAGGTCACTTGCAAAATGGTGAGAGTGTGGCTTAGGTTGCTTGAAAAATGGTGAGCATGTGGCTTAGGTTGCTCATAAAATGGTGAGATCATATGGAAAGGGGGACTGAGATGACATCAACATGAATTGAGCATGACCCAGATAGTCCTAAAATGATCTTAAGTCACAATAATTCCATCCACACAAAAGGTAGGAAAAAATAACTAGGTCCCAACAAGTTCTCATATCTGACAAATGGCCAGTCAAATGAAAACAACAATGGAAAGGTGATGTGGCAATGCATGATAAATAAATGTTTCCCCTAGTTTTCCCATAGGCAGTTATAACTAAGATAAAATGACATAGATAAATGATACTAATTTTCCCACATGTATTTATAATCAGTAGCAAGACTAGTGAACCACTTATTTTCCCATAGGCGGTTATAATCAAGCTCACATAAACCAACTTTGATATAGGATGGAAAATGAAAGATATATTGCTAGATCAAATATCACACTACTTTCATAGACTATCATTTAAACATGGATTTGATAAGATTTGAAACTTGATCAGAATCCCCTCACTAAAACCATGAGAAGAACCAAAAGAACCAAGATCAAAATAGGATTGGATAGGATGACTAAAAATAGGCTTTGGTCTAGATAGGAATGGTGATAGGATGGTATGGTCTTGATAAATATAATGACGGTTTTAAATAGATTGGATAAAAGTGTAATATTTTTTCCCCCAAGTGATGGGGTGATTGGCTAGGATATACGATAATGGCAAAAGGATATGTAATAACAGTAGTGGCATGGCAATGAAATAGTATGGTAAATGTTTGGTTCTAGACTGGGTATGATAAATGGAATATGATTATATTATTCCTACTAAAGTGGAGATGCATGTCTTAATCAATAGATGATACAAATAGAATAATCAATCATGTTAATTTCTAGCCCACACCTCATTTGAATAGTTTCTCTATCAAGAACTACCTACAAATTTGGTTATCAAGAATGCTTTTGGGATCTTCATTGGTCATTGATTTTGATTCCTTCAATCATTAAGACAAGGTATATTTGGAGCCTCTACAAAGGAAAGTATAGTTGTGAATGGTAAATAAGGACAAATAATAGATGGTAGGCTTTTTTTTGAAATGGAATGTATAATGGTCAAGAAATAAATGAAGAGTGGGAATTTCAATCACATGTAACTTTATTGATGTTAGATTTGACACAAATTTGGATGTGGCAAGGTCAAATACCTTTGAAGATGCTCTTGATAGGACTCCCAGATTTTTTTGTTGTTTGATCTTGAGAGTAGATACCATCTAATTAAACTATAGATTGGAAGCTATTTTGATTTGATCGTTGATATTATCTTCATCAAGTAGTGAAGGATTTTTATGCTCAGCTATTGATGTCTCAATGAGGTTTTCACCAATGAATTTATATTGATTGTCTCATAACACCTCTAAGAAGGTTTCACTAATGAACATTGGATTTTGACTGTGATTATCTTTTAGTTCTTTCAAAAAATTTTCACTAAAAGATGTTGAGTTTGAACTTTGCTTGTCACCTAGTGATTTTGAAAAGGTTTCACTTGGAGAGTGTTATTTTGATACATGAATGTGGTCTTAGCCTCCTTGATCTTCTTCAGCTACTTTGTCACCATGGATGTAGTTCAGTAAAGTTTGATTCTATTAATCCCAATAAACACTTATGGGAGATGGAATGCCAATAATATGGTTATTTTGGTTGATGGTAATGGAATGGGGAGAGGTTGCATAATACTCATAGAAGATATTAGGATAACTTATGTTGAATCTAAATTACTCATCATCAAAAACCATAAAAGGATCACAAATATAATCAAAATGATTTGCAAGGCATGCATAACTAATGTTATAATAGCCATGAACATATTCTTCTTCTGAATTTGATTCTAACTCAAGGGACTTTAAATCGAATGTTGAGACTGATGTTGATTTTGATTCTAATACTAAATCTGATGTTAGTCTAAAAATAGAACCTGACTCTAACTCTAACTCTTCATCTAATGGGTATTCTATTATAATGATGTCTTGTTGGATTCTTGGTATTAGACAAGTGATGGCCTGTGATGGCATGGTGGGCTCCATAAAAACTATTTTATCAAAGTGAGACTCCTCTAAGATGGGAAAAAGGTCAAGAAATAACCCCTCAGAGACTGGCTTATCAATAAGAGGCTCTTGAAAAATAATCATATTGTCAAGGTAATGATTTTCCCAAAGGTAGCTATAATAATTAAGGAGTGACTCAACAAAAGGCTGGCTCATCAAAGTGAGATTCTTCGACAAATAGTATAAGATTGAAAGGTGATTCATCATAGGTTGACTTATCACAAATGGTTGATTCAATAAAAACATCTTAGACTGGTTAGTTTTCTTGGCCTTAGTTTTCATTTAGTTGGAAAATACTAGTTTTGAACATAGCTTAGTCTTTAAATGATCGGTTTGATTGAGGTTGTGATTGTATTAGTACTAGATGAGGAATGGCCTATGGTTATATAATGGTATGGAATTGGGGAGAATGATTGCTCGCATGAGCCAAAGGATGAAGTCCTAAAATGGTAGTAATAGGGTGATCTAGAGCGTGGTTATTCACACAAGCTAAAGGACTAGGTCCTGAATGATGAAAGTGAATTGTAGAGATTGATTTCTTGCAAAATACAATGTATATAAGTCCTCATAAACCATATCATCCCAATCTTGATTTGGATCATAAGCTGATTCTTGAATATGTTTTATGTATTGATTATTGTAAAGAGGGTATGGATTCGTATCCCAAATAACATTATCTATAATTGGGTCCTCAAATTCCTCCTCATAAACCATATCATCCCAGTCAGAGTTTTGAGTTAGATTTTAAATTGGTCCTTGACTTTTTCCCCCATAAGGAATCTTATAGAGAGAATAATAAAACTCCTTAGAAAATATATCTTTGTATGGGTTCTTAGTGGGATTTTGTGCATCCATTCTATCATAAGTTGGATTGTACGTGACTTGACCATAAGTGTAGCTAGACATATCTACATAAATGACAAAAACTCTAAAAACAAAAAATATTAAGAGTTCTACAAACTTTTAAAAACTATGTCTAAAGGACAAATGGTTCAAACTTGGTCTAGCTTGGTTGAAGGTGGAGTTGTATCTCTAAACAATAATTTGATCATGGAGTTGTATCTACAAAATGGTTTGTGTTAATATTTGTCATAAAAACAGTCTAAATTCAAATTTCATATGCATAAAAGGTCAATCATTTGAATAAAAAATGGCATGTCAAAGGTCTAGGTCAAAATGTTCCAAGTAAGGTCTAAACTAAGAAAGGGAAAAGTTGAGTTGCTAAGTCTTTTATCCAAATATAGAGTCAAAATATAGGCTCAAAAAAACATGATTTGATATGACTTTTAGTCAAACATGGCATCAAAATCTAGACTTTAAACAAAGGCTGATGTAAATTTGATTTATTCTAACAAGTTTGGAAACAACTTTCATATAGACCTGGCACATATAATCAAACATAAACATGATCAACTGGTATAAGGCATAAGGCAAAAGGCATACAGAGAAAGGACGTGTTCTCCCAAATAAAGTCACAAATAATGATGAGTATAGACATTGAACAAACAAACCATCAATAGTTTTCAAATTTGGGTAATTTATTAACCGAAGTTATGTAGCTTAAAAGAGAAAGATTTATGTATCAACCTCACGAATTGAGGCTTAAATAGAAATCAATCAATGTTTGAATCAAAACTTGACAAGGTTAATTTAAAACTCAATTTCAAAAACTATGATTTGACTAAACAAGCTAGATAAGATTGGATATCATGATGGTACATAAACAAGGTCCAAATGGTATACATGACATGGTTTGAAACAAATAGTTTTTGGTGCAATGGTAAATAAGTTTTGAAAAAAACTGAGTAGAATAATAGCATAAGCATGCTTGAATGATGTGATCAATGTTATGTTTCAAAGACTCAAAGGTTTAAACTTGATAAGCATAATGGTACCCACCTCAACTCAAGTGACACACACACAAACAAGTTTAGAAAAAATTTCAAGGCACAAGTGTGGTGTAAAATGGCCAACATAATACCTCTTTATAAAAAAGAGTGACATATAAACAAATTGGTTTTGACATGGTTTATAAACAAACACATTACTTTTAGTCTCAAAACATACCAAGTAAAAAAATGACAAAATACAAGGAAATTATCCAAATTCTTATCAAAGGTGTGGCAAAGTGGGTTGACTAAAACTAATTGGTTTTTGATCATTCTAGATGGATCAATTACCCAATGACTTCTACATCATTTTGAAAAAAAATGCACTTAAATTGGGTGTTTATGGCACTTGGCTTTTTGAAAAAAGGTCTTGTCCTTTTTATAACCACTACATCCATCACTTGCTTAGTATCGTGTGATGTCTAAAGTGCAAATACATCCCATGTGTAACTCCAAAACTAGAAGGTGGTTTAACCACTAAAATCTATGATCCTAGTTGGAGTGGTTGAAGTTAGTACTAGGAGATGAAACCCTGGGTCAAATCTTCCCTATAAAACTTATGGGAGGTAATGAAGTCCCCATTGCAAGCCAAGATGCAATAAAATAAATGACTAATAGAAAGACTTTAAGTTCATTTCAAGGTCACCCAAACTATTGAAATTTTTTTGGGAGTGCTTTAGATGACATTATTTCTATGCCTTGGAATAAATATGTTTGCAATAAGGATGACACTTTTTATTCCAAAAGTTCCTTAAAGGGGATGGATGGAAGAGCATACATGCAATGTTCCTCTTTTTTCCAATTAAATTATAAATTTATATAACTATTGAAGACAAAATTTGACAAGTGAGTTAAATTTTAAGTACCAAATGAAATATTAGGTGGTGTTATTTTGACTCTTTGGACTTAAATTGTAACTTTAAAAGCACAATTTTTCAAAACATTTACCTAAGCACCCTAGTTTTTCATTAAGCACCAACTTTGAAAGTGTGTTTGGTTAAATGAAATCAAAACAAATTCTAATCTACTCCCTCAACCTAAAAAAACACAATTATAAGGGCTTGCTTTGAATCACTTAAGAGTTTGAGAAAACAACATTAAAAATTTCAACTCTTTGTTGCAATCCCACTGTTACATAGTCAATATCATTGTTTTCCTACAAAATCAAAAGTTCAAAACATGATATAGTTGTTACGGATTAGTTCAATAAAAACACAATATCTCTATTTTCCTATGAAATCATTGTTAAATAAAATTGTTATTTAAAATGAAATCACTGGCCAAATCAATGATATCATTTCCCAAGAAATAATATCACTATTTTGGTTGACAATATCATTATTTTTTGCAAAATCACTACTTAGGTGAACAATATCACTACTCGGGAATAAAAATCATTGTTTAGAAAACTATTTTGTTACAAAATCACTACTTTGACAACAATGATATTGTAACAAAGAGTAAAACTGATGTTACTAAGAAAAAAAATGTAATTATCAAAAAAATGAAATTTTAACTTAAAATTTCACTCTTTTGACTCCTTCATTCCAAGATTCTACATACAATTGGTTAGTAGGTTGTTTGAAAGAGCCTTTGTGAGAAAATTTGTGGGGCTAGGTTCCCACCAGGTGTGCCATTATGTGAACTAGTAATTTGAGTCAAGAGAGGATGGTTAGTATCATGTTAGTTCCAAAATAAAAATAAAATGAAAGAAACACACTAACTAGCATAACATCTCTAGGTCTAGACACTAGGTGGAGCTTAGTTAACAAGACTAGAATGGAAAGTACAATTAAAATGCAAAATAAACCTTCTTTCACCTTCCTTGGATGTTCCAAATAGCTTGTTGAAGTGGCTTTCTCAGTTTGTGCTCATGAAGTCTACATCAATGAAGTGTGGCTACCTCCATCTCTCCTTGACACCATGTTTGGATTTGGATTGGCTTGGCTTGGATCAATATTTGGGAATCATAACACTATAATGTAATGATTTTTAATGCATTTGGGTATTATAAGTTTGGCATAAAATATCTTTTTTTTAATTCAATAGGTAAGGCCTCCTATTTATAGATTTTGTAAAATGCTCAGAATAAATATAAATCATCCATCTCAAGATGAAAATGTGTGGCTAATAATCTATTCAATTTTTGAGGCAAAAATCAATAAATGACTTCATAAATATTTAGGATAGAGAGGTAATAAAGAGGCATGGAGGGTCTTAATGATGCATCGAGTGACTTGATGAGATATTTTATGCATTTATGGCTTATGGATACCACCCCATAAGATGATGTCATTTGATGATGTAGTTAATGAAAATTAATTTACAATAAATATATTCAACAAGTTCCATGGAATTCAAAATTAGGCTCATGATTTGAATTAATTAGCTTTAAGCATGATTAGTCATTTTGGTGCAAACCTTGGCTCTTTGGTGCACAAATTATTCAAATTGGTTAAAATGTCTTGTTATTGGCTCAAAGTTTGATTAGATTAGAATTGGAATTTGATGTTAGATGTATTGGATCCATTATCCCATTTAAGATGTTTTCAACACAAAATAATAAAGGCACATATCTCATGCAAGAGATTTGATAGAAAAGAGCAATCCAGGGCACCTAGGTGCAGAATTAGCATTTTGACTTGAAGTGATCTGATCAAAGTTAGTTGGCCCATAAAATGTATTGCCCCATTTAATGATTCCCTAAAAAAATTGGTAGTTTAATATGTAAGTTTCAAAGATTTTGATATGGTTTAGTGTTTTTAGGCCAAATTGTGCATTTAGGTAGAAATTGGTCAAAAGTCTGATTAATGGTCATTGGTGGCTAGATTTAGGTGTCTACAACCCATAGATGATATGGTTGACCTATGAATATTTTTTTGATCTATGTCTTCATATGATAGATGTCTTAAGGGTTCAGGCATGCCTAATGGCCGACTAAGATGTTGATAATCATGATAGCTCTATAAATGGTGAAACCAAATGTGTTGGTTTCTAGACTTAGAAGGACTTGTGTGTGGAATTTTAATTTTAGAGCATAGTGTTGTGAAGAAAAGGAAAGGGTGAGTGCTCTGTGATGAGTTGAAGATCATAATATATTGATGACTATTTTTATGACCTATAGGTCATAATTTTATTGCTAGAATAATGCTCTTACAGATTGAGTATGAGTGAAGGTGAAGAGTGATAATCAGAGGTCCATCATCAAGTGTTGAAGACATTAGTTTAAAGGTAGATGTGTTCATAGGTGTTGTTGTGGTAGAGCAACATCTAGGAGGTTTTAACCTCCTTGTAAGGTGAAACTTGTTAAAGGTCTAGTTGTTGTGGCTCCTCAGCTAAGCAGGTGTTGTAGCACCTTGTGGGATTTTGATCTCACTAAATAAGGGATGGTAGTTCCTTGATCAATTACAGTTCATCTAAATTGGTTATTTTTATTATAGGACAATATTCCAATTGAAGTTTCCAGTGATTTTTCTCCCTCAAGAGGGTTTCCCACATATGTCATGTGTTATGTGCTTGATCTTGCATTGTCTCTCTTGTTCATTGCTATGAATGATGTGTATGCTTCATTAATGCTTATGGTATATGACTAAGTATTTTTATGGATTGAAATTCAAGTTGGATTATTTGGGCTCACTAATTCACCCCCTCCTCTCAATGATTGTAACTCTAAGATACTTGTGCTTATGTGTGGTTTTATATATTACCTCTTAATGTTTTATCCAATATTATCCATAAATAACCCTTTATTCATAGTGTTATTTTGTGTCATTGATTTATGATGGTTCATACATCCTTGTGTAATTCTATGTGTGGTTACATATATTTTATGCATGCCTATGTATGATTGCATTACCTTTACTATGTGTTACATTATGTTTGGTACCATTATCCATATCATGCATTTTACTACTTATGATATATTGTGCTTGTTTCCTATATTTCCATGTTCTTTACCATGAATTTATTATGGTATACTAAAATTTCATGTGTGTTTCATTACTAAATATATCCATCCTAGGGGCACTTGCTACATTAGGGCATATCATGTTTGCCCATCTTTTCTTTTCTATCTCCTTGATCCTATTATCCATATTTTCCACACAGAGCTTACATTGGGGTATATATTTGTTCCCCATCACATTTATACATTTGGATATATTTTCTTGCCCCTCACTATCTCATTCTCACATGAGGTTTCATAATACTATTTATTTTTACATGTTGATAGCTTTATATAGCTACATACATGTTTTTATAGTGATTTTTGAAAAATATTATAATATCTTCAAATATATTACATGATAACACACAATGTAAATAACATTTTTTTTTCAGATGAGTGATTATAGGAACATGTTTTCAATCCCTCATCAAAATAGGGGGAATTTATCCATATATTCTAAATATATATTTTTTAAGATGAAAGGCATTTTCAAAGATAATAAACATGGATAAATGATTGATTGTGGACCACTTAATATTTGCTTCTTTGTTCAAGAATCAAATTTTGAGATGTCAAAACTTACTTTGAAAGTTCTAAAGGCTTGAGAAGTCCCTATAAAATATTATTTTAAGTTGTAATTACTTAGTAGTGGAAACATGGTTTGCATTCCATCTGGTGTATTGATTCATATGCTCATATTTTTTATTTATTATTCATTTCCTATAATCAAAATGATTTAATAAGATATTGAATATTTACACTTGTTTATAGCTGCATTCCAAATTCACTAGATTTACTAGGAGTTATCAATGCATTTGGATGGACTCTTACCAAAGCATATAGACATCTCATATTTCCCTCTCTAAGTTTAGGTATGTGCTTCAAATATTATTTTACATTCTCACACACATGCATTCACATGCACATGCACATTAAAATGGGGAATTATGTAGAAACCTTATTTTGGTTCAGTGCCTTTTTACACTATGTATTTTTTTCACATGATAGTTCATATAGATATTTGTATGATGTCAACATAGTCCACTCCAAATTCAAATTTCAATCTCAAATTTATATACTTCAAACCATATGTGTTTTTTTCCATCTATCTTGGTATTTTCATCATTTTTTTTTTGTTAAATTATTTTCACACTTTTAATTGTTATTTTTAGGTCTAGTTCAAATTTGATTATCATAGTTTACTATTTGTCATATATATATATATATATATATATATATATATATATATATATATATATATATATATATAGTCCTAGTTTTAATTATTTTTGTATGCAGTATTTACTCCTTAAATTTTCAATATTTACTCCCTATATTTTTTTGTTCGAGTTAAAATAATGGTCAATATTTATTTTTAATGATAATGATCATGGTATGCTAATATTTTTACATGCCTAACTTTTACGATCTCTAGTCACCTTCCAAATGTTCAAATAAAAACATGTGATCTAGGTGAACGTAGGCATCATCAAATATAACTATAAAATCATATTTTTATGAGAGGATCATCTCTATAAAAACTAAAGCCTCCTTATTGTTAAGTATGAAATATACTGAGAGGGGGGGAGAATCAATATATTATATATCTTTTTACTTAATCTGATTTCTTTTCTTTAACTACTTAATCACACATTCAAGATATGCAATAAAATTGAAATAATAATTTTCACCACATAAGAGAGAGAAAGAGAGAGATAGAGAGAGAGAGAGACCAAATTTTTACGTGGAAACCCAAAGTGGGAAAAAACATGGAGAACAATCTCAAGTATATAAATGATCACCAGCTCAAAATACAAAGTTTGCAAGCACCAACTTGTAGGAGAACCAACCCCTTTGCCGAGCACCAACACCACAACTATTTGTGAGCACCAACCCCTCTTGGGTATAAAATAAAACTATATCTCAATGTTGCTTACTCAACAAATTATAGAACTCTACAATATCTCTTGCTTTTTTCTCTTCAAAAACAAATACAAACCATGCACTCTCTTGCATATAACAAATGGCTTCTCAAGCCTTTAATTATAGCTTTCCAAATGACCTTTGGCATTCACCCTTTGTGACCCTTAAATCCTCATATAAAATGGAACCAAACCTATATGACCCTTCATATCCTTGCATTTGACAAGTCATATGGTGACCCTTCATAAGAAAAAGCATCCTTTCCTCTTTTGTCTTTATCTTAGTGACTTTTCATATTCCTCAAACTGTCCCTTCATGGAAAAATGTGCCATACCTCTTTTATCTTCACATGGTGACTCTTGAAATTTTTCAAGATGACTCTTCATGAGAAAATGCATCCCATTCCTCTTTAATTTTTTACCCTATGACTCTTTTACTTCTCCATGGGCCCTCTTTTGACTTATATGCAACCAAAAATATATTCATTAATATTAAATAAATATTAACACACATTAGCCAAGATATGAATATTAAAAACACCATTAAATGCAATGGAGCCTTTATCACCACTAATTTTAGACCTTTGGCATCAATGACAATATTTCTAACAATCTCCCCCTTTGTCATTGATGGCAACTTCAAACTAAAACTGCCACATCCTGAAACCTGCACATACTACCATTTGAAAAACATATATTAACTCCCCCTTATTGTAGAAACTTGTACCTATTCCATGTACCTATTTCTACACTTGTGCCTGTTATTCTCCCCCTTTGACATCAATGGCAAAGGGCCTACCTAGAGCTAACACTTAGCTCCCCCTCAACTGATGATAAACCTCAATGACAAGAAGTAAAATAAATTACTCCCAACTTCTCTCACATATACTCAAATGTGTCTTTTGGTAGTGCCTTTGTGAAAATATCTATAATCTACTCTGTAGTACTAATATATTCTATCTTAACTTGTTGCTCTCTCAAAAAGTGATATCTAATGGGAATAAGTTTTATTCTTGAATGAATCACTACATTTTTTGAAATATTAATAACACTTGTATTATCATAAAAAATAGAAATAGGTTCATCACACTTTACCTTGATATCTTCCAAAGTTTTCTTCATCTAAAGCACTTGAGTACAACATAATACCACTACAATATATTCTTCTTCAGCTATAGAAAGTGATACTAAATTTTGCTTCTTGCTTAGCCATGATACTAAGCTATCACTAATGAAGAAATCTCCTCCACTTGTACTCTTTCTGTCATCCAAGCATGCACCCAATATAAATTTGTATAAGTAACCAAAGTGAAATATCTACCTATGAGATACCACAATCTGTAATCTAATGTCCCTTTGATATATCTAAATATTATCTTTACCAACTAAACATGACTATCTTTTGGAGTTGATTGATATCTTGAAACCATACCTACTACATGCATGATGTCTGGCCTCAATGTTATTAAATATAAAAGACTACCAATCATAGATCTATATAAAGATTGATCTATAATAGGTGAATCTTCATCCTTGTTCACCTTATTTCTTGTACATATAGATGTGCCAACTTGTGCATAATCTTCAAAACCAAATTTCTTCAACATTTCCTTGGCATATTTATTTTGAGATATGAAAATTCCTTTATCTAACTGAAATATTTGCAATCTTAAGAAAAATAATAATTCTCCAAGCAAAGACATCTCAAATTCTTTTTACATATTATCAAAAAAAAAATTGTCATCTTTTCAATCTTTTATCCAAAAATGATGTCATCAACATAGACCATAACAACCAATTGACGCTCACTTTCTATTTTGATGTAGAGATTACTATCAGCAAATTCTCTCTTGAAACCTTCATCCTATAGGTACTTATCAAGTCTTACATATCAAACTCTAGGAGCTTATTTTAATCCATATAATGCTTTTTTCAATCTACATACATGGATACTAATATTTGAGAGAATAAATCTCTTAGGCTTCTCAATATAGACCTCTTCTTTTATATTCCCATTCAAGAAGGTAGATTTGACATCTATCTAAAATGCTTTGAAATTTTTAAACACTGTCTATGCAATAAACATTCTAATGGCCTCTAACCTTTCCACTGGAGCAAAAGTTTTTTCAAAATCTATTCCCTCAATCTGAGCATATCCTTTACATACTCATCTTGATTTATTTCTGGTCACTTCTCTATTTTCATTCAACTTATTTTTATAAACCCATTTAGTTCTTATCACATTGTGATCTTTTGGTCCAGGCACTAATTCCCAAGTATCATTCTTTTCTATTTGATTTAATTCTTCATCCATAGCCTTAATACAATGCTTATCATGTCTAGTTTTTGAAAAAATTCTAGGTTAAATTTTGGATAACAAAGAGAAATTAACTTACTCAGATTCACTTACCATCATTTTTATGGTATGAATTCTTTCATTTATGTCCTTGATGATGTCACTTTCATTATGATTTCTCTAAACATATTTGGATGGAGTTTTGGTCTCCTTTTTCTCCTTCTTCTCATCTTCATCTAATTCTTCAAAATCTTCCTCTTCAATGATTT
This sequence comes from Torreya grandis, assembly GCA_037957365.1. Classification (NCBI taxonomy): domain Eukaryota; kingdom Viridiplantae; phylum Streptophyta; class Pinopsida; order Cupressales; family Taxaceae; genus Torreya; species Torreya grandis. Next base: position 756,586 of record JARHVA010000977.1, read on the forward strand.
CAGGAATGTCTATTAGATCACTAATTCTTTGTGTTATATATTTTTCAATCCTGACACTTACACTTTCAATAATTTTCTTGGTTCTTTTGTTATAACATTTATAATCTTGACTTTTGTAAGAATAAACAAGAAAGACACCTTCATCTGCTTTGAATTCAAACTTACCAAGTTTTTTATCGGTTCTCTTTATGAAGCATCTGCTACCAATTTTTTTTGAAATAATCAGTTGTTACAATAATGCTCTATTTTTAATATGCACTGCTTTAACAACTACCTTTCTCCAATATTTATCTGCTATCTTGGATTCATTTAGCATTTTCTTTTCCATCTCCTGAACTGTTCTATTTTTTCATTTAACTACTCCATTTTGTTGTAAAGTTTTGGCTGTTGAATAATGTCTCTTTATTCCATGGTCTTCAGAAAACTCAATAAATTGATCTGACATGAATTATCTTCCTCGATCTGATCTTAGACACTTAATCTTCAAACTGGTTTCATTCACAACTAATACTTTGAATGCTTTGAAATATCTGAAAGCTTTTAATTTTTTCTTTAAAAATATTACCCAAGTCATACATGAAAAATCATCAATAAGCAACATGAAATATTTCTCACATTAAGTACTTTAAGTTCTCATAGGTCCACATATATTAGTGTGAACAAGCTCTAGCATCTGAGTGGTCGAGTACTCTTTTTTTTTGAACCACCTTCTAGCCTGCTTCCCATGCTAACAAGGTTCACAAAGCGTGTCGAATGGATTTATAATCTTTGGATGATTTCTAACTTCTTGCTTCAAGATTGTCAAAATTTATGTGCCCCATTCTTCTGTGCCATAGCCAAATTTATTCAATATGACTCAAACAACATCTTTAGCCTTTGATGTTTGATAGCATGTACAAATTATTTCCTGTTCTATGAGCATCTACAACTAACACATTTGAATATTTTCTTCTAATTTCACAACCTTTTGCATAAAAATTTAGTGTGTGCCCCTAATCACACATTTGACTTACACTCAAAATATTATGCTTAAGACCTTCTACATACAAAAAAAATTTAGTTTTAGTTCTACCATTATCCAAACTTAGTGTACTTTTTCCATCAATTCTGGTAGTAGTATTGTCCCCAAATTCTACTATGCCACCATTGATCTTCTTCAAGGTTATGAACTTGCCCTTGTCTCCTATCATGTGCCTTGAACATCCACTATCAATGAACCATGGATTTTCTTCATTTCTTGTATGCAAAGCTGTCTACACCAACATAGATTTTTCAAGTCATTTCTTTTGCCATGAACCTATCTAAACTTTCTTCTTGATGAATGGAGCCTTAAAAATATGGTCCTTCTTGATTGATTCGAACATGTTTCTATAGTACCAAACTATGTGTCTGAAGTTATTACACTTGTAAATATTATGGTCTCTTCATTAAATCCTGATAGAGGAGTAAAAGAGTTGTGTCTTATGCTTGACGTTGTATGAATTTCCTTCTCCTTATTTTTGAAATTGTCAGCCCTTTTTCAACATTCTATTTTTTTATGACCATATCCATTACAATACAAATAGTAACCATAAAAATAAGACATGTTTGTGTATCTTTGACCTAATTGCCTTTTGTAGTTCTATTCCCTCCAACCTTCTTTGTTTGAGATGTCCTCTATATTCTTAACTTCTTCCATTTTTATTTCTTCTTTTGTAAGAGCTTCAGTATAGCTCTTTCATTTTTCTTTATCTGTGAAAGTAGTGATATTCTCTTTCTCTTTTTCAAATATAATACTTATCTTATTTGACATTGATCTTTGATTTTCTAATGTCTTATTCAACATATTAGTGCTATTATCAAATATTGAATCATTGGCTGATCTATCATTGGTTGCTTTATTTGTTTTCTCAAGATCTACTTTTAAAGAAGCAATTTCAATAACATACCTTTCAAATTCTTTACTTACTATTTTCAACTATGTCATTAGATCTTATTCATTCTTCTTAGATTCTTTAAAGTGTGCTTATAGATCTTTAATTATTTTCTTTGACTCTTTTTCATTTTTCTCGATCTAAAGCTTTAATCTTTGATTCTTCTTTTTAAGATATTTTAACTCTTCTAAGGCACAAATGAGTTTTCCTTCCAAATTCACTTCAAATTCATCTTATTCTTCTTTTTTAACATCTATACTTTTGATTACAAAGGCATCCTCATGTATGTCCATGAATATAATCTCTTCTTCTTATGAATCACTGACTCCACTATCTTTGACTGAGCTAGGATGTTTAGAATATAGTCTTATTCTTGAATCCCTTCTTGAATTTACCTTTGAAATTATTATTTTATGTAGAGTTTCCTTCTTCATTGTCATCATTACTCTTATCTAGGAATTTAGCTACAAAATGTCTAATCTTTCCATAATTAAAACATTTAAAAGGTAATTTTCCTTGATATTTACCTGTGCCCTTTTTGGCTTGCAAATGAATAGAGCTCCATTGTCATCTTCATCATCACAAGAACTATCACTTGATTCTTGAATCTTAGCCTTCTCTTTCTTTGATGTCTTGACATCAGCTTCTCTCTTTGAGGGTTTATATTTTTCAGTCTGCATTTCATATGCCATAAGAATACCATGAAGCCCATCCATCTTTAGCTTGGCTAAATTCTTCATCTCTTCAATTGCCAAAAGTTTTTCACTATATCCCAATGGTAGAGATCTCAAAAAAATTTGAATCACAGTTGATTCTTCTAAAAAAATTCTAAGACCTTGAATCTAATTAACTATTTAATCAACCCACAAAAGATAACTTGTTATATTTTATTCTTCTTCCATCTTCAAACTCTCAAACTATCTTCTGAAAGTCTGAAGCTTAGCTCGTTGAACCTTTCCATCACCTTTGTAAATATTCTTAAGTTTTACCTAAGTTTCATGAGAAAATTTACATTTCATAACTTTAACAAATTTTGATTCACATAAACCACATAAAATAGCATTTAAAGCTTTAGCATTATTTTTATTTGCCTTCTTTTCTACCGAAGTAGTTACAAGTGTCTATGGCTCTTCATATTCTTCCACCATTGCTTGTCATATGTCAAATCCAAGGGCCATCAAATAGTTCTTCACCCTTATGATCCAAAAAACATAATTAATTCCATCAAACAAAGGTGCCTTATTTGTATAAAATCCTTCATGTGATCTAGCCATCATGCTTTCCTGATCTACCTTCAAGGTGTAAAACTTTTTCAAAAAGAACCTGCTCTTATACCAATTGTTAAGCATAAAATATGCTGAGAGGGGGGGTGAATCATTATATTATATATATTTTTACTTAATCTGATTTCTTTTCTTTAACCACTTAATCACACATTCAAGATATGCAATAAAATTGAAATAATAATTTGCACCACACAAGAGAGAGAGAGAGAGCAGATTTTCACATGGAAACCCAAAGTGAGAAAAACCATAGATAACAATCTCAAGTATATGAATGAGCACCAACTCAAAATACAATGCTTGTAAGCACCAAAATGTAGGAGCTCCAACCCCTTTACCGAGCACCAACACAACTATTTATGAGCACCAACCCACAGGAGCACCAACCCCTCTTGTGTATAAAATATAATTTTCTCTCAATGTTGCTTACTCAACAAATGATAAAACTCTAAAATATCTCCTACTTTTCTCTTTTAAAAAACAAATACAAACCATGCACTCTCTTTTTTATAACAAATGGCTTTTCAAGCCTTTATTTATAGCTTTCCAAATGACCTTTGGCATTCACCCTTTGTGACCCTTAAATCCTCATAGAAAATGGCACCAAACTTGCATGACCCTTCGTATCCTTGCATTTGAAAAGTCATATGGTGACCCTTCATAAGAAAAATCATCCTTTCCTCTTTTATCTTTATCTTGGTGACTTTTCATATTCCTCAAAGTGGCCCTTCATGGAAAAATGTGCCATACCTCTTTTGTCTTCACATGGTGACTCTTGGAATTCCTCAAGATGACTCTTCATGAGAAAATGCATCCCATTCCTCTTTCATCTTTTACCCCATGACTCTTTGACTTCTCCATGGGCCCGCTTTTGACTTATATGTAACCAAAAATATATTCATTAATATTAAATAAATATTAACACACATTAGCCAAGATATGAATTTTAAAAACACCATTAAATGCAATGGGGCCTTATTAACTAATAATGCTAGACCTTTGACATCAATGACAATATTTCCAACACTTATTACCCAAAAAGTAAAGCTATGGGGATTAGAGGCTATAAATTATCTTATTAAAATTATACTTTGTATATGTCTACTACAAATTCATAGGAAGGGTTTTTTATTTAATTGTAACAAATGGTAGAGAATTATTGACTTCTAATTATCCACCATAAAAAAAAGTGTTTTGAGCTATGGTAAATGTTATAATTCAGGGTCCATTGATTTAGGTAGATGACATATATGTGCTGTAGAATCAAGGCTGTGTAGTTATCCTTAACAAATTTTAAAATTTGCATCTTATTAATTATGATAACTTTGGAGAATAAACTATAGCTAATTTTACAAGTTTTTAACTTGAGAAAATAATTCAAAAAATGAAACTTATAAAAATTAAAATAACAATGTAAAATTATAATATCTATTGACTATAAAATCACAGGAAAAGTTTTTATTAAAATTATAAAAAAATGGATAATTAATGACTCTTAATTCTCCAACATCGAAATTATGTAGCTTTTACATAGATCTACATATTTAAACTTATGACCATTGATATGGGTTGCCTATATATGTGTTAAAAAATTATAGTTATTATAAACTAATTTGATAATCAATAAATACTAATTTAGTTGACTCCATTTAAAAATAAAATGCATAAAATTATTTTCTATAAAAACTAGCATGAAAAAGGTTTGAAGAATAAATTATAACTAATTTTTTCTCATATTAATAACAAAAAGAGTTATAAAAAATATAAACATAACTTATAAATATAAATAGGGATAGTTAGTGGACATTAATTATCCATATTAAAATTTAATTTTATATACATGATTATAAAATTATAGTTTATGTCTATTACAAATTCATAGGGAGATTTATTACCAAAAAAATAGGAAAAGAAATGATGGAGAACTAGTAGTCACTAAATCTCCACTATCATGCATACATATAAATTTGGTATTAGACATTTTGGCAACACCTAATTTTAAATACTTGTAAAATACGCCTACATTTGACTCTTGAGCACACTTTACCTCTATACATCTACCCATCTCTAATCTTGGACACCTCTATTCACTATATACACCTATTTAGGATCAAGTTAGTATATAAAATAATGCCTCAAAATTGTAGAAAAATGTTATGCATATCTTACATCATTGATCTACACCTCTAAGGCACTAGTAATAATGCCTAGATAGTGTCAATTAACATAGGGGTTTGCCTCTGCTAGTATTGTCCAAGTGCACTTAGTGGCTATTTTTAAAATTGATTAGTCTTCATTAGGTTAACCTATATATGTTCCATGGGTTAATTATAGTGGTAAATAAAAACATTCCAAATGTTATACTCTCTTTACCATTGTTGGACCCAAAATTTTTAATAAAATATTCTAAATGTTTTGGTGACACATCATGGGAATGCAAGGGCATGAGAAAAACATAGAGGACTTAGGTGTGGATAGATCATGGAATGAAATAAGATGGCACAAAATAGTGAAAGGTTAAATAATAATGTATAAGTGATTGGTGTGAAAGGACAACTCATGACAGATAAGGAAACAAAGAATGAAGAGCATAAGACTTAGGACTCACAGAAGTTCAAGACTAGGACCAATGTGCAACAAGTGGAGGCAGTTAAAAAATAGTTCATAGAAGTAGTGGAGATTAATAAGAGTAAAAATTTATCACCAACCTATGACATAAGAGGACCATGAACATGAAGATCTAGCATAGAGAGGGTATATAGGGGAAATTAGGCCCAAGTAAATAGGAATTCATTGAAATGGTTTTCCATGACTCATTGTTTTTAATGGTTAGTGTTTAGTCATAAATTTGTATTAATTATAGAACCAAAATAAAGATGGTACACCTATGTATAAATACACCTTAGATTGTTTATAAATGGATGATAGAAGTTGGAATGGTTAGAGCTGTTAGAATTAGAGTTGATATTGTTGGATGTATGGAATATTTATCAATATTTAGATATGAAGAGATTGTGTAATGATAATGTAACTTGGTATCCTTATTAAATGAATGAAATAGAACCACTTCTTATTTATAAATTGTGATGTATTAATCTTTATAGTGTTAACTTTGATTTTATAATAATAGTTATATGCATTGTATAGATTGATCAAATGGCTAACTCTAGAATAATGATAATGACAATGGATAAATATAGTAACTCAAATGCCTAAGTAAGATATATCTTAACTAAACACCATCATGTGGAAGAATCTATAGGGATCAGTCCTTGTTTCATGCCTTAGGTGATCATTTGAGGTTACCCCTCACATGATATGCCGACATGAAAGCTTGTTGGCACCTTCTTTCTATTGGGCATGCAACTAATAATTAATTATATGAAGGTAAGGAAAATTTTCCAACATTTTGGTTCCATTGTCAAGACACATTGCACTTGTTAGTAAAACCTTAGAGAAATGCTCAAACAACGATCTTTAGAAAATGTCAAGTGCTGGATTGCAACCATAGAAGATAACTTTATGCTCTAGTATCTTGAAACATTAATTTATGCATGCACATAGGTAGAAAAAAACCTATATGATTCATTTTATGAAATATTATTTTTATAATTACCCATTAACTTACATGTTTGGATTTAGGCATATGCATAAGGTTGCTCAAGGAATCACAGATGAAATGCTTCCTAGTCAATATAATGTTAGACAATCTTAGCTAAGTTGGAAACTAATTGGTCATGATCGGTAGGCATATGGTGTAAGGGAATGCTTAATAGATATATTCTATAATACATGCTCTCTACATATTCTTATCTAGAATAAAAATAACTCAATTTTATAATGGAATCACATGGAAGGTACCTCAAAAAAATTATTTAGAGATTAATAAGATTATGGTTGATTTTGGGCTTGAGAACTTCCCCAAAGATGGATAAACTCTCTTGTGCATGAGAAACATGAATGGTGAGTAAATGGAATGATATGCATCAATATAAGATTAGAATTTCTTTATAGAAATTATACAACAATAATTAACTTGGCATAATTATAATGAATCCAAGTGTAAGGATATGTTAGGAATCAATCCTATAGGTAGACAAGAGGATACTAGAAGTGCTACGATAATCCCTAGAAGGGTAGAAAGGCATGGTGAGTACTCCCTAACCATGGATTCATACCATTCACTAGCATAGGTATGTGAAGAATAAGTAGGATAAACACTAATACTAAAACCCAATTCCCCCATTACAATGCATGCTCATGCATTTGGGTTTGATGGAATTTTTGTTATAAATCAGGATACTGAGAACATGGATTCTAAAATTAAATCTAAAACTAAAACCATAGAGGAATCTCTAGATGTGCAAGATTAATTTAATAGTATATCATTGGTGTCTACTTTTCAAGATCACCTTATGGCTCACCTTGGAATGCTAAGTGGACCTAATGTAAGTAGTGAAAAAACTATAGGCCCAACCACATCCAATCAACCTTATTCAACACCCACCATATCCAGTGCACCTATTGTTACAAGATCCATGGGAAGAAGTATAGGTGGTGGTTCTAGTAGAGGAGGATTAGGAAGTGGTGTTGGAGGTATTAGCAGACCTCCCCCAAATGACTCAAGAGGAACTAGAGGATCACCATAACAAGGTCTACTACAACCATTTAATGTACCTATAGTCTATTACAAGATGATGCTTCATCTACCTAAATATTGATGTGTTAAAAGTGCAATAAAACATGTTCACATATGTGAAATCATTTGGCTAGCATGGGATATCACTTATTTATAAATAAAGTTCATGTTGATGTAGTGGATTGCACCCTCTAAAGGGAGGCTCAACTTTCTTCCTTCACACAGAACAATGGAGATATTCCTCTTGTTGTGGGTTGAAAATGTGAGGTATGAATCTATAGATTAGGGGCTATCTCCCCTTAATGCACCTTGAGGCCCTAGATTTCCTACTGCTAATAATGGGGGGGATGAGAAGGGAGATAAATATTGAAATAAAAACCTAAACTAAAGTGTTCATGCACCAAAATGGTTGGTCTACTTAGCTTTGACATACACTTTACACCACAGACAAGAAAGCATACACTTCATTCAAATGAGAACCTTTCATGCATCAGTGCTTCAACAGGGAATCCTATAGAGATATAGGGAGGAAGAACTACCAGAGGTGTTCTAAGACACACTATGGATAGATTGTTCACATACACCTATACTCTGAGCAAGACACTTATTATTGACATGTAAGAGAAAAACTCAAAATACACTAGATATGTTGGAATAAACTTATGAAAGCATGAAAATAAAATGACTTAACACAAGATAAAACCATAGACATATGCAAAAGTACAAACTCAAATGGAGGTAAAAATGCTTCTTCTAATTTAAGGTAAATTCTTTTAGGGCTTCACCATATAAGCTGAGATATTTTTTCTCAAAATGAGAAGTTACAATTATATAGAGAAAGATGCTGATAGAATAAGGAAAAGAGACCCATGCTAGAGTTAAACACTTCTGAGACAAGAAACCATGTTGCTACCATATTTTTCAAGCTATTTATGGGAGAGCCATGTTATAGATGTCCAAGATTCCACCCTTGTTATCCTAGGCCTATAAAACCATGGGAAACCTATTCCCATCAACTGACAACGTTAATCCAAGTTGTTGTGACTGATTGAGCCCTCTTCAATATTTAGATGCAACTAGTTGTGCTTTAATGGATTGGCATGAAAACATGGGTTGTGGCTATCTATAGTTCAAAAACTAATATATTTTATTGGTTTTTGGTAGATATATTCTACCTAAATTTATTTACTCCCTTAGCTGAGTTGTTTATGCCACTTTTCTTGGTCTGAGTGGTCTCTAATTCTACCCTCTGACTTCATCAGTTGCTGGAATTATTTTATGTTTTTGTCCTTTTTGCTCTTTAATTTTCCCATGTTTTTTCTATTCATTGCCTTCTCCTTTTGCACTCCCATGGGATTTTCCTTTTGTCCTTCATACAAAATGTTCAAAGTATTTCTTTTCATTTTATCGCCCTGTTCACTATGCTTCGTTGGCCTTCAGGATTTTGTTCGGGTGATTTCTTTTGGAAAAAAAGTTTGAAGGAATTCCTTCATACTTTTTTCTAAAGGAAATTCTCCATGTGTCTTTCTTTCTCCTTTGATCTTCAATGTCTCTTTCCTTTGGATAAAATTTTTAAAGAAAATTCTCTCTTGGCATTGGCTTTTCTTGAAGGACAAGTGCCCTTCGGCTTTTTGTCTTTATCCCTTGCTTCCTCTTGGTTACCTCCACAAGGGCCATCTAAGATCTAAATATACCCTTCAATATTTTTAAGAAGGTCTAATTCATCACTTGAGTGCCCTCCATGAGGGCCATTGGCTCCTAGAATTACCTTTTAAGGAAAATATAAGGGTCCTTTGTCCTGCTTGGGTTCCCTCTACAAGGGCACCTACCCTTCAAAACTCCTAAAAATGAGCCTTCAAAAGAAGTGAAGAGGTCCCCTTGTCAATGAAAATCCCTTCATAAGGGCACTTTCTTCTATAAGTACCCTTTGGCCTTTCTTCAATTTTCCTTCAGAAAAGTGAAAAGTCCACTTTCTTTGCTTATGTGCCTATCGAAGAAAATTCATGCCTTTAGTGAGCTGCATAGACCAAATCGAGTCCTTAAATTGCTTTTAATTTTAAAATACAATAATTAATACACCTTCACAAACCTAAATTACACTAGATAGACCATTCTGGACTTCTCATGAGCTCTTACTTTGGGTTTTGTGTCAACTTCAACTCATAAAACAAACAAGTAAAGACACTTGAAAACCTAATTTGGTCTACCAAGACCAAATTAGGTTTTGAAAGTGTCTTTAATTATAAATCTTTATAAATAAATATGTTTTCAAAGTCTAAAAAACACTGTAAGGACCAAATTGGGTTTATCAAGTAACTTGACTTATGAAAATTTCACAAGTCATTTGGAAACCCTGATCTAGTCTATGAAGACCAAATCAGGTTTTACAAGTGACTTAGCTTATGAAATTTTCACAAGTAAAGTGGCTTGTAAAATTTGAAATGCACTATTGTAGGTGAATTAACTACTCTTGACAAACCCAAAATGCACTTGTCTAAGCAAATAAGGAAAACACTTAGCTTTTTCTCAAGAAAGGTTTGGCAGAGAACATTTTGCATAAGGCAGTAGAGGGATGATCTAGCCAAAACATGGTTTGGATGAATTTTGTAAATAAAAAAGGAGGGGGTGCCCAACTTTGGCTTGTAGGACCAAAAATTAGTCAACACATTTGGTGACTCATAGGGGGAGTATGTCTGTTATGCTAAAGAAGATTGGTAGCCTCAAAGTCCATTGGGCATGGAGTTAGGATACAACTTGAAAAAGTTATCAATAGCCTTCTAAATACCTATGAAAAAATAAAGATTTACCTTAATAAATAAGGAAAAACAACACATAATAAGGATAAAAACACTACACTTATGTAAATATCACTTAGGGAAAACAAAGACAACTAAAAGCAAACTACTATGTATAGCTAACTAGATATATTTTCCTCCCTCTTAGATCAAAGGGAAAACTTCTCACATCTCCTTCATGGCAAGAAACCTTATGGTGCCAAAAAAGTGACTATATGTAATGGAGACTTGGTGACTTACCTTTCTTGCCTGCCACCTTGATTAGCTTGTATCTAAGTGAATTAGGGTCAAACATGTCTCCAACATATATGTATTTACTTTGCTCTTTGGAGAATACCTCATGCTAGCCTTTCATGCTAATATATCTCACCAATAATTCAATGGTTTCTATCTCATCACCATAGGGATCATATAGCTCATAGCCCCCTTGATATACATCATAGACTGACTTGTCCCCTTTTGCTTCATTGAGGAGCCTATGAAACTGATCAATTGGTTTCATCATGGCCTTCATGAAGAAGGGTGACTATTGTGATGTCTGGAATGAGATCACAAACTACTTTCTCATCCTAGGGGATATTATCTTCTTGCTTAAATCTCTCTTCTTCAAAGCTTTCATTAAAATGGGTAGGCCTCTCCATTTCTTGCTAAAAAATAAGAGTCTCTAGTTGTTCAAAGACATGCTCCTGATCCTCCTCCAACTTGGGTTCCATGGCATGGTCATTATCCTCATCAGAGCAAAAATTAAGTTCATCAAACAAGGGGGAAGAGAGCTCACCATGCTTACATTCCTCATCATCCATTATTGACAAATAAAGTTTGTCAACCTCATCTTCATATTGCTATAACATTTGCATGTATGCATGACCTATGTCTTCTTCATTGTTGATGATGTCTTCAAAATTAGCATCCATGATGATTTCATCCTCATTGTCATCCATAATAGCTTATTGATCAACCATGAATTGGATCCTCTCTTCTTCACTTGTCTCTTTCAAAATAGGTTCCTCCTTGAGAAGGGATGAAGTGGAAGGCTGATGGTTAAACTCATGTGGAAGAGGAGGTAAATTTTAAGCTATAAATGAATGATTCTCTTCCTTATATTTGGACAACACTTCATCCACATCAGATGTGGCTTGATATCTCTCTTGGATGGGTGTAGATGTGGTGTGTTCAGACGTAGGATATTTTTCTTGGTCTGAACCATCCATCACACCTTCGTTGAGGAACCTCATTTTGGACTCCAACACTATAATTTGCTTCACTATATTCTCTTGTAAGATTCTTTCTTGGATGTCACAAGCATCATCATGATAAGTAGGAGCAGCTTCATCTTCTTCAAGGCTTCTATCAAAATGAATAGGCCTCTCTTCTTCTTTTTTCCTACCCTATTATTCCATTATTTACTTCCAACTCATGACCTTGGGATTGAAACTCTTCCCTTGTGAACAAGCAACAAATTTATCCTCTTCAAGGTCCTAAGATAGTTCATGATAGGCACTGCTATGATAAAATACTTGAGGAGGTTGAGGGAGACTAGGAAGGGTCTACTCATGTATAGGAAGAGCTACTTCAAGAGATACATGTTACTTTCCAAAATATATAGGGTGATTCCCATCAAAAGAGGGTCCACATTTTAAGGAATTGAGAAGGTTAGTCTCCATGAGAGGCTATTCTAATGCCCTTTGGTGGTGGAAATCTAGATGTAAAGGATTAATAGTAGGAGTGATTAATGTACTAGATGAGCCAGAAGATTAGATTTGGTGAGCAAGGGCTATTTGGTAAAAAGAATTTGGTGTATAAGAGGGGACTTTATTTTAATTAAGAGGGGGTTGCTCTGGGATGGGAAAAGGCATACAAGGTTAATTGCCTTGAGTGAATGTGATACTCCATCTTGTTAGTTCCTCCTTCATGGATTGTAAGGCCTGAGTTTGCCTAAATAAACACTCATATTTATACATAAGCTCTTCCTGATATATATTATTCTCATCTAATTTGTCTATCTCCATCACTTGCTTCTTGAACTCTAATATTAACTCCCTTACTCTAGGTGAAGGGCAACTAGGAGAGTTGCTTGAGGTGATTCCATGAACAACTTGACTTTGATTAAAACTATATGAAGGAACACAAGGCCCATGCTTCTCAGCAATGGGATTATACATACCAAAGTGATTTATTTATGGTACCAAGACTAATTAACCAACTGATTCAACTTGAAGTCACCATTGGTGTTGTTGCAAAGCCTCCAAAGGTTGGTTGGTTGAAGAACAGACCAAAGTTATTCAACTCTTTGGATAAAATTTTTATCCCATCAGGTGTGCTAGAAACCATTGACGTAGTGAATTGCACCCTCTAAAGGGAGGTGCATCTCTCTTCTACATATAATAATGGAGGCATTCCTCTTGTTATGGGTTTCAAATGTGAGGGATGAATCTCTATATTAGGGGCTAGCTCCTCTTGAAACATCTTAAGGCCCTAGATTTCCTATTGCTAATAATGGGGGGATATGAAAAGGGAGAGAATTACTAAAATTAGAACCTAAACTAAAGTGGTGATGCACCAAAATGGTTGGTCTACTTAGCTTTGACATACACTTTACACCAGAGACAAGCAAGCATACACTTAATTTAAAAGAGAACCTTTCCTGCATTAGTGTCTTAATAGGAAATCCTATGGAGATACAAGGAGGAAGAACTACTAAACGTGTTCTAAGACACACTATGGATAACTTGTTCACATGTGCCTATACTCTGAGCTAGACACTTCTTGTTGACCTACAAGAGAAGAACTCACAATACACTAGATATGTTGGAATAAACTTATGAAAGCATGAAAATAAAATGACTTAACACAAGATAAAACCATAGACATCTACAAAAGTGCAAGCTCAAATGGAGGTAAAAATGCTTCTTCTGATTCAAAGTAAATTCCTTTAGGGCTTCACCATACAAGCTGAGATATTTTTTCTCAAAATGAGAAGTTACAATTATATAAAGCAAGATGCTGACAGAACAAGGAAAGGAGACCCGTGCTAGATTCAAACACTTCTGATACAAGAGACCATGCTACTACCATATTATTCAAACTACATATGGGAGAGCCATGTTATAGATGTCAAAGCTACTACCCTTGCTATCTCAGGCCTGCAAAAGCATGGGAAACCCATTCCCATCAACTAACAAAGTCATTCCAAGCTGATATGATTGACTGAGCCCTCTTCAATGTTTGGATGCAATTAGTTATGCATTAACAACTTGGCATGAAAACATAGGATGTGGCTCTATATAGTTTGAAACCAATCTATTTTATTGGTTTTCAATAGATATATTATACCTAAACATATTAAATCCCTTGGTTGAGTTGTCTATGCCTCTTGTCTTGGTCTGAGTGGTCTCTAATTTTGCCCTTTAACTTCATTAGTTACTAGAACTATTTTGTATTTTTGTCCTTTTTTGCTCTTTACTTTTCCCATGTTTTATCTTTTCCTTGCATTCTCCTTTTGTACTCATGCGGGATTTTCCTTTTGTCCTTCAGACAAAATGTCTGAAGGATTTCCTTTCATTTTCTCACCTTTTGCACTATGCTTCATCAACCTTCAGGTTTTTATTTGGGTGATTTATTTTGGATAAAAAGTTAAAGGAACTCCTTCAGAATATTGTCTAAAGGAAATTCTCTATGTATTTATTCTACATTCAGGGTTTGGCATCTCTTTCATTCAGATAAAATGTCTAAAGGAATTCCTTCAGACATTTTGTCCAAAGGAAATTCTCTCTTAGCATTGGATTATCGTGAAGGCCAAGTGCCCTTCAGATTTTTATCTTCATCCCTTACTTCCTCCTGGTGCCCTCCATAAGGGCCATTTAAGCTCTGAAGATACCCTTCAATATTTTGAATAAGTTCTACTTCATCACTTGAGTGCCCTCTGCAAGGGCCATTGGCTCTCATAATTTTCCTTCAAGGAAAATGTAATGGTCTTTTTTCCTACCTAGGTGCCCTCTGCAAGGGTACCTACCTTTTAGAAATCTTATAAATGACCCTTCAGAAGAAGTGAAGAGGTCCCCTTGATGAAAAAAATCCCTCTACAAGGGCACTTACTTCTATACTTACCCTTCGGCCTTTCTTCAATTGTCCTTTGGAAAAGTGAAAATTCCACATTCTTTGCGTATGTGCCCTCCAAAGAAAATCCATGCCTTTGGTGATCTGCATAGACCAAATCAGGTCCTTCACTTGATTTTAATTATAAAATCTGAGAAGTAATACACCTAAACAAATTTGAATTACACTAGATAGACCATTTCAGACTTCTCATGAGCTCTTACTTTGGGTTTTACATCAACTTTAACTCATAAAACAAATAAGTAAAGACATTTGGAAAACTTGATTTGGTCTGCCAAGACCAAATCATGTTTTGAAAGTATCTTTACTTATAAACCTTTATAAATAAAGTTGTTTTCAAAGTTTGAATTACATCGTAAAGACCAAATTAGGTTTATCAAGTAACTTGACTTATGAAAATTTCACACGTAAAGTAATTTGGAAAACCCAATTGGGTCTGTGAAGACCAAATAAATTTTTGCAAGTGACTTAGCTTATGAAATTTTCACAAGTAAAGTGGCTTGTAAAACCCAAAATGCATTTTTATAAGTGAAGTAACTACTCTTGACAAACCTGAAATGCACTTGGCTAAGCAAATGATGAAAACACTTGGCTTTTTCTTAGGAAAGGTCTAGCAGAGAAATGATCTAGCCAAAACATGGATTGGATGAATTTTGCAAAGAAAAAAGGAGGGGGTGACCATTTTTGTCTTGCAAGACCAAAAATTGGTCAATATGCCACTCAATTCACCACTAATTTATTAGATTATGTACACAAATAGTATTGCAAATTTGACCCTCATCAAGTAGTTATGAATTATGAATTGTTGAAGATTACCTTTCTATAATAATTTGACACCACTGAGTTTGAGAAATAGAGTATCATTTCCTTAAAATATATCAATCAAGAGATCACTAAGAGTGTGCATGCATATGATTCACATTTCAAAATTATTCTATCAAAATTATTATTTTAGATTAAACCAATGTATCATGTTTAATGTTTTGTGGGAGTGTTACAATCCCTTTATGATGAGCCTTATCCCACAAGACTTTTATTAAAATATATGAGGCACTAGAAGTTTTCCTTTGCATTGAATCCATGGGTAGTGTAGATATGGGGATCATCTCCTTTATGGAGGCTCATATTGCTATGATTTATTCTCATATATAAAAGCTTAAAGCTAATAATGTTCATGATACACGTAGTAGCCTTTGGTGTGTTGACTATGAAGTAGAAGGCCATAATATAAATAATTTTCCTTAGAGGAATTTTTGCATTGTAATAAACTAGTATTGTGAGAACTATCAAGAGGATCATGATGCAAGAATTTGTTCCCTATTACATCATACTACCTATTCTAAGGTATCACTATACTATAAGATATGTATGTATACACACATGATACAAAAGACTATAGGTTCATTAATGAGATTAATGAAGAACACATGAGAGGAACTTACCAAACTTATATTGATAATAACTAGGAGGCTAGTGAAGGTTTATCTTTTAGGGGTCAAGGATGTGGTAATAGATGTGGAGGTGGTATTTTTCCACATATAATTTTTTGTAAATGTGGATTCAGATCACTACCAGTGTGACTACATGGTCTACCCTACTTGTGCCTTTTGTTAAAATGAACATCACTAGGAAGAATGTCCTGATTTGTATGTAGCCATTACCAAATAATGGAATGAGAAGGGAACCATTATGATTCATGCTACAAAATATCCAAGTGATCAATGGAGATCAAAACCTATGACCCCACCAACTAGACCTAAGGTGAATATTACTACACAAATTGGTGCTCATTCCCAAGAAATTTCAAATCCACATGACAAAAAATATCAGCTTGAAAAACCTCATGCACATCACTACCTATATGTTCAAAAAAAAAAAAGTGTTGTACGACACAATGGCCCTAGTACATGAACTACAAAGTGAAATTGAGTTTTTGAAGGAGAAAGATGCTACCATGCAAGCTAAGATGCAAAGAGAGCCTATCTCAACCAAATTTGGGTAGGTTGAATTTAGAGAGATCTACAAGCTTCTTCTTAGTGATAACATTATCCCTCTCCTTAATAATAGGTTATGACAACAAATGACCAAGACTTCGGTGGATAATCAGTTGAACCATGCATGATAACAAGAGGCTCATGTCCAAACCAATGTTGAATGTGATAAATAGGTTGTTGTGAATGCATCCATTAATAGTTGGATGATATGAGATATAATGGTGGACATTGATGTAGAATTTAATGTTCTCACAAGGATGCCTAGAGGAAGAGGAGAACCCCTACTTTACAAGCTTACTCACACTTTCCACTTATGGCCAACAAGACTCAAGAAATACCTATGAGAATTCTTAAGGATGCCATTATGAATATCTTAGGTGTCTCATTCAAATGTGATTAAGAAGTAATTGAATTTGTTGAAGCTATTGATTTCCCATCCCTATTGGGTTGACCATGGTGATATGCAAATAATGATGACTTTTATTTCAAAAAGTGCTACATTAGCTTTGAAAATGGTACTTAGTATGTGGTCATTCCTCTATTTAATGACTAAGGCCCTCCTTTTGTAGAAATAATTGATGCTGATAAAGACATCACTAACATATATAACATCAAGGCACATGGAAATGCGTATATATATCCTCCTCCTTATGGTATGTTATAATAGGGAGACATAGGATCTATCTCTAAGACTACCAACATTACTTGTAAACATTGTTCTCATGATGCATATGATCTAATAGGATGAGATTTTGTTAAAATTGAATGATAAATAAATGCTCCATGCAAGATACTTATGTGTGATAAGTTTATTCATCTCATTGGTGTATGCTTGATGAATGTACTGCCCTTACAGTTAGACAAGGCACCTAGGTTTCATGATCAGATGCAAGTCTAAGAATACTTACAAAATTTGGAATATTATTATGTTTTTGAAGATGAGATCATGATCATGCTAAACTTTATATTATAGGTAACTATTGCTCGACGGTGGTCTAATCATAGATAATATTTGAGCACTTAGGAACAAATGTGGGTAACCGTGCATAATCATTTTCAACATGATAATCATGTTCAGTCCACCTTAATTTACAATGTTATTACTTCCCTATAAGAACATATAGCCTAATGTGAAATCCTTTGGAAAAATATTGAAATTTTCTTACCCAAATTCTTATGGGTTAATGCATTCTATGGTATTCTACATAGCTAGGCTAGGGTGTTGTATATTCATCAATAAAAACATATAGATATAGATACCTAGGAGCACATCAAACACATTCTACTTACCACATTTATATTTTAATCATCACAAATATATTTGATTTTTATTTGTAATCTATCCACCAAGTAGTTGTAGGGTATCAAGGACCGATCGAAGACTAGATAGGGACCATGCATGGTACAATTAAGGATAATTTGGCCATCTTCCAAGAAATTTATACTCCTACCACAACTAGGTTAGAACTTGATTCCTAATCAAAATATTACCATCAAGAACAAATATAGAAAAGAAAGTAGAAACTCATATATCAATTTGATGAGGGTACTATTGTTTATTTTTTAGAGTTGCCATTTGACCACTTAAACTTTCCTATGGAATATGGGGTGTGAGATGTTAAAGATAATATGAAGTCTGTGTAGAGACCATACTCCACACCACTTCAAATAGTTCAATATTATATTGGGATGGAAGATGCACCTTAAATGGCTATTGTGGTAAATTACAAGTATGAAGTAGAGTTAGTAAAAATCTTTGAACTCCTATAGGAGTATCAAGACATCTTACCACATAACTACATAGAGATGAAAGGAGTGCATCCAATATTGGAAAAAATACATATCAAATTGGTTGATGGTGCTTGATCGATCAGAGAATAACCATATCAAATGAACCCTAATTTATGAACTAGATTTAAAGAGGAAATTGATGTTATGTTATGTATTGGAGTTACTAATCTTATTGATGAATCTAAATGGGTTAGTCCCATAGTGATCAACACTAAGAAGGATGGTCACATTTAAATTTACATAGATTACAAGCTACTCAACACAATGTGTGTAATGGACCCTTTATCGACACCTTTCACCAAGGAAATTCTAGGTGTTATTGGGTGAGAGATCTATACCTTAATTGATGGCTTTTTCAGCTATCACCAAGTCTAAATTAATGAGGAAGATAAGGCCAAGACCAATTTTATGACTAAATGGGGTTCATTTTCATACAATGTTATACCTTTTGGCCTAAATAATGTACCATTAGTGTTCTCACACATCATAGTGTAAGCATTCAAGGATTTTATTCACAATTGATTTTAAGTATACTTAGATGGTTGGACTATGTATGGTCTAATGTGGGATCATAGTGATAACATGTGTCTCATGCTTAAGTGTTGATTCCAACTTCAAATTTCTTTGAATCTTAAGAAATACATTTTTTACAAACCTTTTGTGATTTTTTGGGGGTGAATTATCTATAGATATGAACTACTAGTGGACTCAGCTAAGGTTGTACTCATTTCCTAACTCCCAGATCCAACCACTTAGTATGAGGTCCACCCCTTTTTTAATTTACATGGGGTACTATTATAAGTTAATCAAAGTTGTGAAAACATTGCAATGCTACTAGAATAAATACTCAACTATAATGGCATCTTATTATGTACAACTTAACACCATCAAGCATTTGAGACCTTGAAGGAGAAATTGGTTACCATACCCATCCTCTAGTTCCCAAACTAAAACCATCCATTTCATGTGCATGTTGATGCTTCAGGAATATTAGTTAGGGGTATCCTAGCACAACATAGTGAGAGAAACCTTGATCATCCTATTTCTTTTTCAAGTTAAAAACCCACACCAATGGAGCTTAACTATTCCACAACCAATTGTGAGGCATTGTCTATGGTTTATGCACTTCAAAAGTTTCACTAATACTTGTTGGAAACCCTATTTATCTTCTATATAGATCATGAATCACTAAAGTATTTGGTAAATATGTTAGTATTGTATGAACACATTTGCTAATGGATTGTCCTCTTTCAAGAATTCTAGTTCTCCATGGTCATGAAACCTAGCAAGGTTAATTTCTATCCTGACCATGTATCATGTATTCAATTTGGTGAACTAATGAAAATGATTAAATATAACTTGCCTGATGTATACATTTTCCAAGTTACACATTTACCTAAATAATAGGAAGAAATAACTAATTTTATTATAATAGGATCAATGTCAGATCACCTTAGCACCCAAGATAAAAATTAACTGGTTTTGCACATTACACCTTTTTCGCTTATTAACAAATACCTATACAAACTTAGTCAGGATGAAATAGTAAAAAGGTGCATAATATAGCATGAGCATGCATAAATCCTTTAGGAGGCTCGTGAGGGTATCTTAGGTGGACATTATGTTGGTGACACAATAACACGTAAGTGTTACTAGCTGGGTTGTGGTGACCCACTTTATTCAAATATGTCAAATCTTATGCATACTAATGCGATATCTATCAATGCATACGTAAACCAAATCAAAGGGATGTTATGAATATTAATCCCATCCTTGCTCATGAACCCTTTGAGAAATGGGTTGTTGATTTTTTTGGGCCCATTAGTAATTTTTTAAGATGAATCAATGCATGTTACATCATTACTACCATAAATTATCTCAAATGCTTAGTTGAATCAGTTCCCACATATGACTCTATTGCTACAACTATTACTAGATTTATATGGGAACACATTATCACTAAGTATGGATGTCCTCTATGTTTCATAAGTGATCTTGGTACTCACTTTCTCAATGAAACAATGCACATCCTCTTGTTTGAGTTCATGATCATGAACTATAGGATGATCCCCTACCACCCTTAAGCTAATGACACATCTAAATCCTTTAACAAGATCTTGGGTCATACACTTACCAATATTTTCAATATTGATCGAACTGACTGGGATGATAGAATTTATGCAATATTATAGGCCTATCAGATCACATACAAAAGGTTGAACAAGAGTACTCATTTTAGTCTTGTCTTTGGTACTAAATCAATTTTAAATATTGATTTATGTGTACCTTCTTTTCATATTACACATGTTGGATAATTAGATTATAAAAAATCTCTAAAATCACATCTGGACACTTTACTTTAGTTGGATGAAGCATGTTTTATCACACATTTGAATCGAGGAGTTGAGAAGTAAAAATAGAAAGCCTAGTATGATTGACATATCAAAACCAATTTTTTTCATCCTAATAGGCACGTCTTGGTGTATGATTCCAAGTTTGTGTGCCACTTAGGTAAAATTTGGATCCACTGGGATGGTCCATTTATTATTTTTGATATCCATCTAATACAAAACTTATAAACTGAAGAGGTTAGATGGCCAATTCTTACTAGTCCATTTTAATGGTAGTCAGCTTTGACTCTACCATTTGATGTAATTTTTCCTTCTGTCAATAAGGTGTATTCTAATAGTTTAGTTTAGAACTTTGTTTTTATTTCAAATAATCATGACATAGAATGCACACATTTTATTCTATCTTTAATTTTCTTCATAGTTGGATCTTATTCATTTTTGTCATGGAGGACCATGCACATATTTTAGTATAAGGCGGGTTTAAAGGTAAATGAGCTAGATAAGTCATCAATGTGTAAAGGAAATAGTAAAAAAAATGCATGGGATTGGAGATATTAGAAGTTAATGGGGTGTGCAAGACACAACATAAAGAGAAGGTGCACAAGTTAGGTCACATGAGGGATGCATGCAAAAGGTAACAAAAGGAAGATGCATGAAAAGGATATGTGAAAAAGGAAATGAAATGAATATGTCAAAGGAAACATTTTTACAAGATGGGTTAATATGAGTTCCCACTAAGACAATTAAAGTATAAATACATATAGCTAGCATGCACTATGGTAAAGGTGAAACAACTCACCAAGGATGGGATGTGAATTTATCAATGATAGAGTGGTATTAATGCCAAGCATGTTGAATGGACACAAAGTCATGTCTTTTAGATCATTAATAGTGGAAGTGATGGATGATGACGTGGAAAAGAGTTAATGCATCATGGAGGAGTTAATGAAAAATTCAACATGTCCTATAAAACTCCATAAGGTTTCTCATTTCCAATTTTTATAATTAAAAACTTGAAGAATTACATAACTCATACAAGTGAGAACCAATAAGAAATAATGTGATTACTTAGTATTATCATTTACAAAAGAAAATAATAGATTAAGATGAAACTCATTCAAGTGAAAAATAAGTAAAAACATGTCTATACAATGAGAAAGAGAAGTTATAGGTTACAGGGGTCAAATCTGTCATTAAAGGAGGGGGGACTATGGAGTCAAAGAATTTTATGTCTATAAAAGAGGATTCAAGATGTAGGCATTTGGGAGAGTTTTTTGGCCACATGTTAACCTTCATGGACCCTGATCAGTGATGTGACTAAAGAAAAAGTCTAATAGGAGCAAGGAGCCATTGCCAACCATTCCTGAAGCTGAAGAGTTTTAAGGCATGGAAGGAGGTCTCATGTACATTCAAGAAGAAGGATTTCCCATGTCTATTTGAGAAGAAGGTTATAATTAGAGAAACACATAGGGAAAGGACACATTAGGATTGAAGGAAGGGGCCCTATTAGACAAACTCTATAAATAGTGTATATAGGGAAAAAGGTTGTCATAACATCATCTCCTCCACCTATTTTGATTAAAGAGATGCATTACCTAGAGGTAATGTTGTGTGTATATTATTGGGGTTCTAAGTTTTATACCTATTATGTCTTAGAATAAAACCACCATCAGCCTAGGAATGAGCTTGATTTGTAAAAATACTATTAGGTAGAGCATTAGAACACCCAGAACAAGATCACCTATAATATCATGGTCTAAAACTTAATGGAAGATGAGGGGGTGATCCAACTCTTCAACCTACCATATTTTGGTAAACCACATGAGGTAGTTTGGTTCTTAGTCTTGTGCATTAATAAAGACTACCTGTATTTTTTTAGGCACAAAATGAGGATCACTCCTAAATGGATCAATAGAGTAATTGGGTTAATTTTTTTAGAGATGATCTTGGTGCAAATCTGGAATATTAGGCATCAATTTATAAGATGGTGGTTGCACTAAAATACAAAAAAGAAGGCCATGTTATGTATGTAATTAGCCTACAATATCTAATAATTTTAATATTAATGTGCTTGTCCATGCCCAACTAGGAGGCATGGATTGGTGGAAGAAGGTGGACATATCACACCTTTATGTGGCCATCTAAATGGCTAAGGGAGAAAAGTATAATTATTACCTATATTTTGTATAAAAGATTTTACATGTAGAAAAGGCACATCACCTTCCCAACCACAAGTTTTCTTGGGGTACAATTTTTATACTCCTAGTTTTTTATGGTATTGGCATCCTAGGGTACTTAGGTAAGGAGCTAAAGTGGTTTTGCCCATAAAAATGCAAATCCATCACCAAATGGTTAAAATAATTCACTTTCCACGATGCCAACACACCCTCTCATAAGGCCAAGAGGAAGTGTTGGTTTAATGGCATGAATGAGTAATTCAAGGATGAGTGTCTCATACCCAAATATTTTCCCATGTAGATGGGATGCTATACATATTTTTTTGTAAAGTAACATTATTCCCTCACACATATTTGGGTGGTAACCACTAAAAACTTGTCAGGGTGGCTTAAGTTTCCATATGCTTTCACTGCTAGATACTTCATGCAATCAATGAACCACATTTCATATGTGTAACCTATAAATATTGATTTAGACAAGATTGACATTGAGACCCATACTCACTAAAAGCTTTAAATTTACCTAAGAAGGCATGCATATGTATATAAGTGTGAATCTAACAAGATTAACATTAATGCCTATCAAATAATTATGTAGGGGAAATTTTGGGTCATTTTCAAAATGCTCAAGCCACCAAAGAAGACATCATGAGGCTAAGATTCAGATAAGGAACCAATTCCCTCCAAACTAGAGATACACACAAAGGTGAGGGCATAATCAAAATAAAATAGGCCAAGACCTTAGGCTGCCAGCTAGAGCAAGATGAAGGACCAACCCCAGGTCATCCCAAAACATCAACAATAGGCCTCACCACCACTAAAGACTTTGGGGTTACCTAAATAGTAAGAAGACATCATTGCATCCTGACCATCCCTTCAAGCAAAGCCTAAAAAATAAAGGTGAAACCCGTCATCAATAAAAATTGAGGAGATTCGAGTAGAACATAAGGATGACTTTGCACATCATGCTACTTAGGTAGAGCATGAATAAGAAGTGATTCAAGTGGTAATTCTAGACACAAGTGAGGATTCTCCAAAATTACAACCTATCAAGTAACCCACCCCATATCACATCAAGGAGCATACCCATGATCCCATTGAATAAAAAACTAATGAGGAGAATAAAATGAACATAAAAAGTCCAAAATCGAGAGAAGCAAAAGGAGGGGAAGGCCCTAGTGTAGAGGACCATGGAATTGGTTCCAATGAGTAATGGGAGAAGAGTCTTGAGATCATTAATTTAGAGAAAAATCTCAAAAATGTCCAGGTACTGATGCAGGATGTAGATCAATAGTAAAATTTAAATCAATAACCTCTCATTCATGTCATGTTCTAATAAGACATGCCCAACAAATGTTTGTTTTTTGGAATTTTTTCCTTAAACATGAGTCCACAATACAAAACCTAACATAAGATGTCCTTTGAGATGGAAATATTTCATGATGAAGAATGATTTTAAATTCCAATAGAGAGCACTAAGATAATCCCAATAGTGGTAGGTGTTCTCAACACACTCTTGATAAGTCCCACATTTTTCTTTCCAATGCAAGTAGGTGTGACATTGATTAAGTTTGCCCTAAAATTTTTTAGGAAAAATATCCTTAACAACCATGATGTGGACCAGATCCACATTAAACATTGAGAGGTTGTTTAACTATATAAAGATGATCATGAAGCAAGGTAAAATCTTGAGGTATAAATTAAAGAACTCAAGTGCTAATTTAATATGATCGAGCTAATACAACTTAGGACTTTAGACCTTTTTCAAATAATTTTGAGAAGTGAACTGACACTTTTAGATGGTTTTCCTATGATTGGTGAGGCCATAAATAAGCTATAGATATTTTTGAACCTTCTATTGAATAAATGTAACAACAAAGTAGATCCTAGATAGGAGAAACTTTGGGCAAATGAATAGTTCATAAAGACTATAGAGGGCAGATGGAGTTTTGGTAAACTTATCATGACTAGAATTTTTTTTTAAAGTGTGATGACTACCTAAAGAACAACGAAGTTAGTAATTTGCTAAGAATTCCCTAAGAATTAAATATAAGGCCCAATGTGTAAAATATTTCTAGGACATTGAAGAGATAAAAAAAAATAAGTGCCTAATGACAAGAGTTGAATGTTAGTTTATGAATGCTTTGAGGGTAGGTTTTGGATGAAGTTGGGTCAATTGAGGATTCCCATAAGGATATAGCTTATCAAGTTGAAACTTTAAAAACTCAAGACGATGGATTCTTAATGCAGCCTGAATAAATGAAGAGACTAAAATTCCAACTAGAAGTTATTCCTTCCACTCTTTAGATGGCCCTAAACCAATGGAAAGAACTCAAGCAACAAGTATAGTAGGTAGATCCTATTTTTTTGATAACTGAGGAAACTACATCATAATTTGAGATGAACTATTATATTAGTATGGGGTAATGTTAGACCCAAATTTTTTAATAAAATATTCTAAGTGATTTGGTAACACCATATAGAAATGCAAGGGCAAGAGAACAACATAGATGACCTGGGCATAGACATATCATGGCATGAAAGAAGATGGCATAGAAGAGTAAAATGTTGAATAATAATTTGAAAAACATTATCATGGAATGATGAGTCATGAAACACAAAGAAATGGATAATGAAGACCATAAGACATAGGAATCCAAAAGTTCAAAACTAGGATCAAGATGCAGGAAGTGCAGGCAGTTACAAAATAGTTCACAGAAGCATTGGAGATTAATAAGAGCATGATTCTAGCAATGAATTATGGGAGAAGAGGAACATGAACACAAATATCCAACATATAGAGGGTATGTAGGGTTAGTTAAGTCCAAGTCAATAAGAATTCATTTTAATGACTTTCCATGACTCATTCTTATTATTGGTTAGTGGTTAGTTATCACTTTGCATTAATTATAGAACCAAAGTCAAGGGGGTATAGCTATGTATAAATACACCTTAGCTTATTTATAAAGGTTTTTTATAAGTTGGAATGGTTAGAGATATTATAACTAGAGTTTATATTATTGTATGTTTAGAATAGTTATAAATATTTAGATACAAAGAGATTGTGTAATTATAATGTAACTTGGTAGCCTTATTAAATGAAAGTAATATACCTAGTTCTTATTTTCAAATTAGGGTGTATTAATATCTAGTGTTAAATTTTATTTTATAATAATAGTTATATACATGTATGGATTGGTCAAATGACTAACTCTAGAATAATGATAGTGGTAATGGCTAAATATAGTAACTCAAGCACCTAAGTAAAATAAATCTTAACTAAACATCATCACATGTTAGAATCTATGGGAACTAGTCCTTGCTTCACACCTTGGGTGAGCGTGCAAGATTACTCCTTGCATGATATACCAGAATGTAATATTTTTATCACATTCCTTCTATTGGGTGCACACCTAATACTTGTTATGAAAATATAAGGAAAAAGACCAAACAACCATCATCTTAAGAATCATTTGTAAACTAGAGGAATTAATTAACACTTTATTGAGACATTATCAAAATGGCATACACATCCTAAAACCTTCAAGTATCAATCTATAGACCCAAGTCTTAATACAAAAAGTCAAAGTTTTACTGTGCCAAGTCTATACACCTCATATTTTTCCATTTATCACTTTATTAATATTTTCTCTTATAGGGTCTTGTCAACCATCAATCTTACTAAATGCATACCTTAAAGAGTGCACTGGGAATGGGGTTGGATCATCTCATGGTAATTTATTAGACATGTTTGCATATTATTATGTCATACCTTCATTACTATCACTCTAACCTCTTATGAGTCTCCTTATATCTTACCTCTCCATCTAATTTCCATTTAGATTTGATAACTTTCATATGTCCTACTATATCAGTCAAGTTGATATCATCCATTTTAAATTAGTTTTCCTTGTATTATATCACCTTAGCTGATACAATTATGATCTTATCTTTTATGTACTCTACTATATCAGCTAACAATTTCCAACTATATCAACTTGGATAATATTATCAACTTTGATTGTAAGGTTAGTTTTGGATATTGATCCATGTCTATAGGGTTCATATTTTCTTTTCAAATATATATGACATTCGTATTCTTTACTTACACTTGCATTTATGATCCTAAGTAGTATTTAAAGGAGTTAAATGTTTAGAGCCTTATCTTGGAGGTCTAGTCTTGTATTGTTTGAATCTCAATAGTAGAAGTCAATTTGAGAAGGTACACTTGGTATTTGGATTCCCCAACTAAGGATACATAGGTATTCATCCTACCATTTTAAGTCTTAAAACTAAAACATCTATTTCAAAATTCCATTTGTGCCAAGGGAGATATTTGAGCACTGACGAGTCTACCCAAAGGAAAATATTTATATCTCTACTCTCTTTCCTATATTTAATTAATAGTTTAGATATTAATTGCTTATTATTATTTTGAAAGTATGTGTTCATCCTTGCTTGTGTTATTCTTAGACCAAATAAGTTGGTTTATAAATAGGGTTACTTAGGCTTTTCATTATCACATTATGTTGCATAGACCTCCCATTGGTTTACCATTGCACCAAAAATGTTCTTACTAGTTTAGTGATTTTATATATCTTTGATTAGGTTACCATTTTTCATCAGTTTATTTCATGTGGTATTCAATTATATCTTTGATACACCCCTATATAACAACCTTTAAAATCATTATCATAATAAATTATATACATTAATCCATATTGAGAGTTATACCCCATGTCAGAGTATTAGGTTTATAACCCCTTTCCTCTTGACATTTGAGTGTAGATTATTCTTTGTTAGGTCTATGATTATTCTAAGTCCTTACCCAATCTTCCAAGTATACATAATTTGTATATGTATGACCTTATTTGAGTCATATTATATTTAGATAAAGAGGATAGTTCTAGGTCATCCTATCCTGTGCATATATTCTAGTGAACCCGATGTGAGTCATATCCCATGATTGGTTGGATTTTATTCACATTTCTATTTATTTTCATTACTTATATTCACTTTGGCTTCACCATCATAATAAATTTTGGTGAAATTGATGTGAATCTTATCCCACCTCTAGTTGGATCCTTTTCATGCTTTTCCTCTTTTGATTCTTAGATTTTTTTTCACTATCATCATACATTTTAGTAAATATTTTACCTTGACTATATTGTCTAATACAATATAGCTTTCTATTTCTTAATTGAATTCTCTAATGCACCAACCAAGTTGATATTGTCTTAGTAATTTTTACATTATTCTCTATTTTTAATCTTTATGTTTAAAATTTTTATTATGATTTACCATCTTAAGGTATTTATTATCAAGCCTCAACCCATTCCAATTTTGCATGGGTTACTCCTTTGTACATTTTATAACTACCATTGAAAGAAAACATGGTGCAATTACTTTACTCTATTTCCTACAACTAAAGAGCCTAATGATGGCATTCCCACTTATGATGATCCTTATTACTAGGGTGAATATCCCAATTATGACACTTATAGTCATCCCATTTATGATGATTCCTATGATAATCCTAATGATCCCACCTTCACCACTCCTTAAAAAGTTGAACAAAAATTTAATATTTTCCCATGTATAATGATGATTCTAACTGACATGAGGACCTTAATATGATATAGATATCCCCACTAATGAATCTTATGATATCAAAGATCATTTTCCAATTTATCGCATGTTTTCTTTTAATATTCCCCCTAATGACCTTGAATATCCTTATTATTAGGGTGAAAATCCAAATGATAACACTTATAGTACAACTAAAGATTATCAACATGGTTCTTAAATTTATGATGATCCCTATGAGGATCTTAATGACCCTACCTTTGCCACTTCTCACATAGTTATTAATCAATACAATGATTTTCCATTAATGATGATCATTCTAATGGAGATCAGTGTATACACTTAAATTACATTTAGTGTCAAAATGCACCTAAAACCCTATTAGTTATTCTTCTTAACATTAGAAATATAATCCATGAAATTTACCTCTTTTTAAACAATTTAATAAAATAAATGTAATCAATTATACAAACTTTAAATCCATATTTAATTATTAAATCTAATTTTTTCACCTCACCCAACATCTACCACCTTAATCTCTCTGACATGTTCACCTACCCCAATCAATCCCACAACTTCCTCAACCTCCTTTGAGTCATCCCTTGAGTTGTAAAATATTTTGTATCAATATTGGTGACTCGATTAGCCATCTCCATGCTTCTCTCAGCCATTTGAAATGGTCATCATCCTCATGGATGAGGACTTATTAGCCATCGTAGATTATTTGGATAATTAAAAATATCAAAATAATCCTACACTGTTGGATTCTTCCTCTAAAAATCTATAAATAAGCATGAAATCCATCACTTTCATCATCATGACTTATGCTAATGAAGTGATATCAAAATCATAATTCAATCTAAAGTGAATCAAAGCTATCAAAGAGCATTTTGCACCAAAACTCTACCCATTTTACCTTGCATTGGAAGAGTGAGAAACCAAAATTCAAACAGAGATAATTGAATATACATCACAATGGAAGAAGATTTTATAACAAAAAAATAATTTTATGTTTTTTCTTTTATTTATAGCTCTATCTTAATTTGAGATAGTTTAGATTAGGATTTCTTAGTTTAATTTACATTTATAGATTTTCTTCAATACATTTTGGCATGACCAATTGGACCATTCCCTCATATTTTTCATTTATAAAGCATTTTTCATTTATAAATCATTTTTCATTTGATTTTTACTATTTTTATTTTGAATATGTGTATAATCTTGGTCTTATGAGTGTTGTTTGAAGTTACAAGTCATTTTTTGGTGTTTTCAGTTTGGTTGTGCATGGATATTGTGTAATTTTGAATTCAAAGACATTAATTATGAAATTTTAAATAAAAATTGCAAAATCATTTTTCACCTTATTTATAGTCTTTTCCCTAATTTTATTTTTTCCACCATTTTTTTGATTATTTTATACTTTAATTGTGTTTTTGGTTTTTTGTAACTCTCAATTATAGGGAAATAGAGAATTCAGTGACTTTATCATTAAAGTCATTGTTCCAAACTATGAATTCATTGAAATAAACTATTAAATCATTAACATTAGCCATAAAATTGTTTGAAAACTACAAAATCATCTTCCCTATTCTCTATGTTTTTTGTGTTTTCTATTTTCTATAGGCCAACTTTAAAATCATATTAAAACTATGAAATTATCATTTGAACTAGTGAAATCATCATTTTCAGTAGGGAAATCATTGTTTCCACTTGTGAAATCATTCTAATGAGCTGTGAAATCATCATTCTTATGTATGAAATAGGTAACTATATTTTTGAATTTGGTAAGATTAATTTTGAAATTGTTTTGAAACTAAAAATTCATTTTTATCTATGTTTTCCTCATTATGTTTATTTTCTATGACTAACCATTGACAGTTTCACTTTTCTAATTTATTGTGTAACTATGAATTTGTAACAAAGGCTAGTTTTTGTGTTGTTTTTATGGTTTTTCCTTACTCTATTATAGGTTTTCTTGACTCCAAGCCCAAAAAAACACTAACAAATTGTTTTCAAGATGGTTGTCAAAGAATTTTCACAAAAGGGATAAAACAAAAACCAAATTCTTTTATTTTTACTACTAACATTTAAATTTAATTTTTATTTTTAATTTTATAGAAATTAGCTCACATTTGGTTTGTTGGAGTTAATTATTTTTCTTTTAACATTCTATTTATGTTTTTAAATTGTACATGTTCTTCCCTTAGTGTTATATCGATGATAATACTCAAGAATTAATAATAATTTCATAAATTTTGTGTTACCTAAGTTGCATTTGTGTATGCTCTTTCTTTGGCATCACATTGGTGACAATATCTAGAAATCAAAAATAGACACTAACTTTTTATTTCTTTTTCTAGAGGTTTTATTGACCATGGATTTCACCACCACATAGTAGGCCAAACCTCATGTACTAATGGGATATATAAATCAAGATCCAACTATTTCAATTTCCTAAGTGATTATGTGTTTTAAGCACATCGTGACATGAGGGGATTTCATGCTCCTATACCTAGAGTTTCAATAGTTGTCTCAAAATATGATATTATCGATTATCAACACATTAAAATCCCTGCAACCATGTTGGGTATTTTTAGACAAGACCCAATAGTGGGTGTCTACTCTATCTATTTCTTCCATAGAATCAAGATTCAACATACCAAAAGGTATATCAGAGGAATCCACTTATAAAAGCTTGTTCTAACCTTACGCCTAGGAAAACCTTCTTTGTTGTTCAAATTTAATGCATCGATTAGTGGTTAGCACTGAGAAGTTAGCTTCCACACACCCTCAAAACTTGACTCAGTGAGCCATGGGAATGGTAGGATCTTCCATGTTTAGTACCTTGAAATATTAGGTTACAATTGAGAGCATGAACAAGTAGATGACATCGAAAGGCTCAAACATTGTTCATGACATATTTCCTAATTTTTCACCTTTTTGTGTAGTTGTTTGACTGTTTAAAGAAAAAATTTGTTGGTTGTTTCCTTGGCTTTCCGCATGATGCAATATCTTTGTTTGTAAATGAATTTCATTTGAGTTTTTTAAAGCTTTCAAAACATCCTAAAATCAAACTTTTCCCAAAAGCTCAAAGTAATTAGTTTAAAATCATAACTTTTCAGTCACTTTAGTTAATGTTTTTAGTTTAAATCTTCCATTTATTTGAGTCATTTTTTTTATTTTTCATAGTCATGTCACCTATCACTAGGAAAATGGCCACATTTAATAACCCAAATGTAAAGGCTAGGCCATTTATAAATGACCCATTTCCATTCACCGGTCAAGAACATCATGTAGAAATACATGAGATCACCAAACAACAATAATAAAGAGGGGATTACAAGATGATGGTAGCCACAAAGATATATAACCTTGACCTTCATTTAATCAATATATCATGTCAAATAAAAATTAATTCTTGCTTCAAGCCTTGGGATTTGGAGCAAAGTTCTCACCTAACTTTGATGTAGATAACTTACAATATTAATTATAAGCAAAGAACCTTCATCCTCCATTCCTAATCAATCTACCTCTCAAGGTTATTTATAGGGTATCAATGCCCTTTTCACATCCTCACAACACCATCCCCAATTATTTAAATGTAAATGGAAAGATATCTTATGGAAGGAATCATCCCAAATAAGCCATGGATTCTCCATATAAATTCATGCAACCTAAGGTAACCAAGAGATTATACACTTTAAATATCATCAACCAACCAATCCTTTTGGTATCCCTAATGTGAATTCTAATCCTAGTTTAACTTCACATGTTTATCCAACTAATCTAAGTTTGAACATGCCTTCAAACTCACCAACCATCAACCCGACCAATCAAAACTTGAATCGTTGTTCAAGTTTACTAATCACGCAACAAGTCAAGCCAAACTTGAACATGGGATTCTAATCTAATTCAAGTTGAATCAATCCAAATTTTATTACACTAAAATTTAATGTAAATCCAAGTTCTCAATGTAATGGTTAAATTAATCTAAGATTTAATCTTTATTAAAACTTAAAAATCAAACCCAAATAGAGTTTACAAGGCTCACCCATCATCAACAATCAAAATTAAAATAAAGTATTTAATACTCATTTTACCTTGCTAATCCAACCATCCAATCCTAACTTGAGCATTGTTTCACACATGCTCAATAATGTGAATTTAAATAGTGGTTTACCAAAAAAAAAATCTTCTCTCAATACTCTTAGATTAGTTCTACCCAATCCAACTCCAACTCATTTTAACTCCAATCTAAACCCTTCGTTTAACTCCAACCCAGATTCTAACACATTTAAAGTAAAACCCAACTAATTCCAAAAATCCCAACTTTAATACAAACCTTAACCTCAACAATCCAAACATAAATCCTAATTCTAGCCTTAATCAAAATCAATACAACCTAATCCAAAATTCACTTCAATCAAACCAAGCTAATTCTAAATTAAACCTAGGCTCTAATCCATTTAACCTAAAATATAACATGCACCCACAACAATTCAATCCCAATTTGTTTAAGCAATCTAACTTTGGTTACAACACTAACACAAACCCCATAAACTTTATAAATAATCCTCTACCAACAAACTCAAACTTTAACATAAACCCAAGTCAACCAAATCCAAACATAAACTTTGTAAATTATCCCAACTTTGGTTTCAACCCAAATCCAAATCAAACAAACTTTAGTTCTAATACTAATCAAACAAACTTTGGTTCTAATGCTAATCCAAACCTAATGAATCTTGGTTATAATCCTAATTTCAATATTTTTATTGATCCTTAAAATGTTAACTTTAATAACTAACCTTAAAATAATTTTAACTAACAACCTAACTAATTTCCACAAAACACAAACCAATTCATTGATCAACCTTCTAAATTATATAATCCATCAAGTCAAATGAGCCAATTATCCCCATATCTCATACAAGAGCTCCAAAACATAAAGGATATGGTTCAAGGCTTACAAGATAGTGCTTATTTCAGTAAAAAACAATTTAAGTTTGAGTAAATTTCTTCATATCCTTAATATTTAAGTAAAATGACCACACCTTTTCCAAAATACTTTAAACTCTCAAAATTCAATAAATACAAATGTAAAGGGAATCCCAAAGAACACTTAACCAATGTTAATCATGCATGTGAAAATGTTGCTTATAGAAATGAATACATGTTGCATGTATTCCGATGAAATCTCATGGGTCAAGCTCTTGAATCATTTTTACACCTTCCAAAAGGATCTATTTTTACCTTTGTGGACTTATCTAAAAAATTTATTCACCACTTCTCGTATAACGTCAAAAAATATTTGACTACTTTAGATTTACACTATACCAAACAATACAATAATGAAATCTTTGCTTCATTTATATAAATATGGCAAGCAATGGCAAGTTGTTTCACATGGTCATTTCCAAAAATTAAAATTGTGAACATTTTCATGAACAATTTAAATTTAGACTTTGGACACCATTTTTTACTCCTTTTCTCAAGGTCCTTTGATGAAATCATTGAAAATTAAGTTAAAGTAGAGAGAACATTAATTAATAGAGGTGTGATCAAAATATTTAAACCAGATAATAATATTTCCTCTAAACCAACAGAAAAACCAAAATATTTGTAAAGATCAAGAACCTTCTTGGAGATGGTGTGGCAGATACAAAACAAATTCAAAACCCTCCAAATAAAACACAAACCTACACTCAACATATCAATAACATAACTATTCCCAATGGACAACCTAGAAAAAGAAGACCTAAGCATAAATTCACTCAATTGGGTGACACTTATGAATTTTTTTCAAAAGTTGGCTCATGCAAACATGATCACTTAGCCTAACATCAAACCCTTTGACGAAAATGTTCCTAAACCTGATTGGTATAAATAAGATGAGTATTGTGAATACCATAGGATCAAAGGGCATTCTACTAATAGGTGTATACGAATCAAACACTATGTTCAAGACCTCATTGATAAAGGACACATAGCATTTGAAATTTAAACATCCAAAACATATAATAACCAAAATCTAGGGATATACCAAGATCCATTTTCCAATCATGAGTAAGGAAAAGAAAAGTAGAAATAAGAAAAACCAAAAGCTAGTAATGTCAATCAAGCAAGTCATCCTTTTGATTCTCTAGTCAATAGTGTCAATTTTATGAACAATAACATCAATGTCATTACTTTTCCATCACAATATTGTGTTGTTACTACAAGGTGTAAACATATTACCATTCCAAGTGCATCATCCTCTAATGTTGAATTCAAGTACAACAACATCAACCATCTTGAGAAGACACCAAAAAATATGTCTATATTAGACCTTCTAAAGAAATCTCATATATATAAATATATCTTGTATAAGTTTCTCCAAGAGTTAAGCATCCCTCAATACATCAACTCTAAAAAATTTCAAGCATTAATAGGTTCTTTGTTTGCTAATAATCAAGTAACATTTGATCATTTGGATGTCTCTCCTTCAAGATCGAATCACAATCTCCCATTGTACATAGAGATTATCATCTCTAGGCACAAGATAAAGAGGGTTTTTATAGACAATGGTTCAACACTAAATCTATGTAAATTATGGATTATAAAAAACCTAGGAAACAAATATTATTACTATAAAAATTGCATAAGAAACAAATAATAATAGCATTATAAATAAACATTATTACTATAAAGGCATATGATAATAATGAATGACAATCTATGGGCACAATCTATCTTCCTTTGATGGTGGGGTGTATTATTAAAGAAACTCTTATTCATGTCCTTGATATTGATCTACCATATAACATACTTCTTGGATGGCCATGGATACATTCCATGAATGCCATCCCATCCACCCTACACCAATGTTTGAAATTCTCCCGTGTAGGTATGGAAGTTAATATACACAATGATCCTCAACCCTTCCAACATTATAATCTATTGAAAGGTAAATACTAAAAGTCAAATTATTTACCAATTATCAATGATAACTTTACCCTCATTGAGGATTATCTATGCTTCACCTAAAAACTATGTTTGTCCAAAAAAATTGTTTTAAACACCTCCTCCTAGTGGTTGGATTAATACACCAACTACCTTCATTTTCATTGAAAAGGATTCCACCAATGAAGCATCTAACCAACCATCTGAGCAAACTTTGAATATCCTTATGCTAAGTAAGCTTCAAACCCACCAATTTACATAACCATATACTACTCATGTAGTATCTACATCTCTCCTATCACACCATCTCAATATCTATAACTATGACCAATTGTGGTATGTTATCACTGGATCAATCATCATACCCCACTGTGTTCTCTCCCTTACCACTCATACAAAGATATGAGGACCTATTAGAATGTGTTTTCTGATCCCAACTATCCCATCACCCTATCAAGGTGATATCTATCTATAATGGAGTCATGTATCCCAAAAATATAATACTATCTCACCATATAATCCATATACAAATCATCCTAGGGCCACTAAAATACAATCTCCTTGTATGGTCTCTAGGTGATCTAGTCATCACCTAACTCATCTATTACTCTCTTGTAGAACTCAAGGTCACCCAAATGTGTCTTTCAGGTACTAATAAGCATATGCCATTTGTATGCTAATGATTCATACACATAATGAGGGCTCATATGACCAGTAGGCCTTTCTACCATGATGTGTTCCCAACACCAAACCTATAATAGTGTAGAAGGCCAAATCTCCCTCCCATCTATATATATTTCATGGCTCAAGTCCCTGTATAAGTGTGTTATCATGTATGACACCAATGAAAACCTCTCACCTATATCCATAATGTCTCTAATAACATCTAATAAACCAACTGGACATAGTTTCCCTCTCCTATCAGGTAGTATAATGCCATTGATGATAGCCATAAGTATCATGGTCAAAGAGTCCATCTCCAATCATAAATAACAATAAATGTCTACTCCTCTAAAAATCAAGATCAATCCATATCCAAAAATCCTATATAGTGTAGTTTCATATGGACCCTGCCCCCAGTATTCTTGTGTCCCTCGTAATGAAATGCCTAAAATCTGATACACATCTTATATATTCAATATCATCTCCCCTATAGGAAAGTTAAAATCACTATTCTCACTATGCCATTACTTAGCTATCACTATTAATAGAGCCATGTCTACTCTAATCTCTAACATCTACATAATGTACAATAACCCTATCACCTCTAGAACCCTAAACTCACACTCCATGAATCTAACAATGTATTCCAATGCATTAGGCCTCTGCTCCCATGTAGTAATAACTGGTAATACCTCTTGCATAAAAAACACATTAGCATAAATTTAATTCTACCTATCAACAAAATAATCCTTTTACCATTGACACATTTAAAAAACACAATGAAGAAATTAAAATAACATTTCCAATCATATTATTTTTTCTATGATTAATCATTATGCTTATTTATCTTTACTAATTTCCTCTTTTCCTCTTAATAATTATATTTTTTCTTCTCACATTAATGTTTTCACACTATATCTTGATGAAATCAAGCTTCATTTCCTCAATTTTTTAATCTAGTACATTTTTTCTACCCATTTTTGTGATTTTGCTACTCAATTCTTCAATTTCACCCCAAAGCTCTTTATTTTTGAATTTTGTATTCAAATTTCCACCTAAAATAATTTTACCACCCATGCTGACAAATTTACTGATCAATTCAATGATTTTTCAATTGTGAAAATGAAAAGTCATAATTATTAACCTACTTTCTATCCCTCAATAATTTCACAACCTTATTCTATGAAATTGTTGTTAAGTTTAACGAAATCACAATTTGTTAGTGAATTCACAACTTTCATTGTCAAATTCACAAATACCCCATCTGTGAATTTGTTTCCATCTATTTTAATCCCTAATAAATGCACATAAATGAAAAAAATAAAGACTCAAACTTCACTACCAGAGGCCCTCTCCTCTCAAGTCTTTGATGTCTCCTTGTGTGTTATGCACAGTGCTCATGGTTTGGAATACGGTCCATTTTTTTATAAGATCTCAAAGCAAATCTCCTCAATGAGATTTTAATAACAAATAGCTCTCCAAATCCAAAATACAAAAATGAATTTTAAACCCCTAATTCTTCTATTTATATTTCTAACCCATTTTAAATATTATACCCCCCATCCCTTAATTGTCTCCATTTTCATCCTATTTTTAGGACAAATTAAATCAAATTAATTTGAATTTATTTCAATAACTTGAAACTATGAACCACATAAATTTTTCATTCCAATTTAAAAACCAATATTATTTATGTTTTCAGATCCATAGCTTACTATCGTTGGGATATATCATTCCCACATCTGCTCCATTGACCCCTACATCATGAGCAACAACTAAGTGTGTAATATTTAAATGGTTAAAATATTATTTTTCTAATCAATACTCTAGTTTTCTTCAACTAGGGGCAATCTATTTATACACACCTAAATCTTGGAAGTTTGATGTTGATTCTAATAATTTGATTTCTTGTTAGTCCAAACTATTTAATCATTCTCCTCTTTTCAATCAGTTTGAGCGTTTGTCTATTTTATTGCATAAACCCTTTAGGGGGGCATCATGGCATTCATTCTCATTCATTTGGATAAATGTTTTTCTTCTTAATCATTAACACTCTACTTATATTATTATTTGAAATAGTATTTCTTCACAACATTATTTCAAGAGGGGAAAATGTAGACACTTAAATTACATTTAGTGTGGAAATGCACCTAAAAGATTAATAATTATTCTTCTTAACATTAAAAATATAATCCATGACATTTTCCTCTTCTTAAATAATTGAATAAATAAAATTTAATCAATTGTGCATAATTTAAATCCATATTTAATTATAAATCCAAATTTTACACCTCACCCAACATCTTCCACCTAAATCTCCCTCACATGTTGACTCACCCTAACCAATCCCACAACTTTCTCAAGCTCATTTGATTCATCCTTTGATTTGCCAAACATTTTGACTCATTCTTGGTGTCTAAATTAACCATCTCCATGTTTTCTCAATAATTTGAAATGGTCATCATCCTTAAGGATGAGGACTCATTAATTACTGTAGACTATTTTAATTATTTAAAATATCCAAATAATCCTACACCATTGGATTCTTCCTCAAAAAATCTATAAATAATCATGAAATCCATTACTTTCATCATCCTGATTTATGCTAATGAAGTTTTATCAAAATCACAAGCGAATCCAAAGTGAATCAAAGTTATCAAAGAGCATTTTACACAAAAATGTTACCCATTTTACCTTTGCATTGGAAGAGTGATAAACTACAATTCAAAGAGAGATAATTGAATATACATCGTAATAGAAGAAGATTTTACAACTAAGGTATAAGTTTGTGTTGTTTCTTTTGTTTGTATCTCTAGCTTAGTTTGAGATATTTTATATTAAGATTTCTTGGTTTAATTTGCATTTCTAGATTTTCTTCAATATAGTGAGCACCCTAACATGATAATGAATATTCCGATTGATGATTATTACAATATGGATGCAAATACCTCATATTTTCTTAAATTTATATCATCCCTCACTTTAACTCAATCGGTAATAAGGATGACTATATAAATTCAACCTCACCCTTTGTCCCACACTCATAACATTTTCAGTGGATGATTCATCAAACTTAAACTAGCATTCAAACTTATCATATACAACTAACTTTTTTCAACCCCTCACCTTATGAATAGCACCTAGTCCAAACACATATTCTTAAATGCATTATAGGTGATTTTGATCCTAGATTTTATATGAATATTCAAACCTATCCTAATAGTCAAATTTTAGTTTCAACCTCTTCTAACATACTTGAATCACTACTTTAATCACTTATTTCCAACTATATTATCCAACCTAATACCATCTAGTTGCAACCACCTATAGTCAATTGCACTAGCCATGATCTTAAATGTGTTGATATAGTTCTAAATTTGCTTCCTTTCACAATAAACTTCCTCAGACATGACCCATAATATGTCAATATAGTATCACTGATTTCTCCCAACTACATCAATTATGATACTAAATGTGTCAATATAATTCATCTTCTTAAAACCACATGTATTAGCCATAACATCAAAATTTCTAATATAAGTCTTCCTCTTTCATCCAACTGTATTAGCCATGACATAGAATGTGTTGATATAGTTATTTGTGTTTCAAATAATTACACCAACCATAATTCTAAATATGTTGATACAATTATCCTTCTATATCCTATTACAAATAACTTCACTAACCATGACCCAAAATATGCCAATATGTTTCTTACTCTTTTACCCAACTACACCAGGCACTAGCTATTATAGAGTGTCTATACATTTATCTTATTACCTTCATATTTTTCTAACTATATCAGTCAGTATTTAGATAGTGCTAGTGTCATTTACTTACCATCCCCTAATATTTATAATATTATCATCCATATCCTTATAAGTGACATACAATATTACTCTCTCATATCCTTGATCATAACTATATCAATCATTTTCACTTATTTTATAAAATTTTATCTACTTGGCCAATACAATTCACTCTATTTTTATCACACTAGATTATATCAACCTATATGATACAACTCATTTGAGTCTTGTTACACCAAACTATATTGACCTATTTGATACAGTTAATTTTTATTATTTTTACACCAAATTTCATTGGCCTAGTTAATAATTTATGTCACAATTTATTGAAACTTCCCATAGATCCTGACATTACCATATATTTCACATTCCCTAATGTAACATAGATTTACATATAATTTCACATCATTACTAAGCCTATCAATCTTGAGGTTGAATCCAATCCACCTTCATGTAATAGGTTTGACATATTTCAATTACTATCCTCTTCTTCTCACACATGTTGGGGTATCTTATGATGATAATCCTTTTCTTACTACATATATTGAGGCACCGTACACTACCTACTCTTTTCTTATTTTAGCCTTTGGGGTAGATTGTGATTCTCGTCATTACCCTTATGCACATTTTGCATTATCTTAAAATTCCCATCCTCATTATTTTGGTTTCTTAATATCTCATTCTCACCATGAGGCATCAATCAATAATATTTCACATCTTATAAATTAAAAAAAATAGCTTCAAATACATTCAGAGACAAATATACTTGCATTTCACATGTTTTCCTTTGATATTATCATTAGAATAGATATGTATTGTTATTTTATCCCATGGATCTTTGTTTTCCTACAATTTATTACCTTTTCATCATTTTTTATTACACCTTTGATTCCTTTTCTGTGCTTTAGTATCTTACAAATGACCCTTGGCCCTAGTTTCCTTGTGGATATTTGGTAGCACCTTCAGGTTTTATTTTTTTTCAATAGTTTAGCTTACCCCTTTTTTGAGATGATTTAAAATCAGCCCTAGTTTCACTTATGAATATTTGGTAGCATATTTTAGGTTTTAATTTTTGAGAATTTTATTCTCCCATACTTTTGAGATGATTTACAGTAGGCTTTTATTTCCCTAGTGGCTATTAGGTATCACCTTTGGATATAATTTTCACATTTATAACCTCATTTAATCAACCTTAGTTTCCTTATGGCTCTTTGGTTTTTTTTTTCACTCCCCATACTTTTGTTATTTCCTTTTATCATTACTTTTACTAGACCTCTTATAGGTTTGCATGACTTATCTAGTAATAATACCACCATGCTCTTCATATTACATATTACTTAGGTGTTTATGATTGGTTTATAATTGAACTAACATTTATTTTAGGATCTAATTTAAATATCTTAGACTCCTGCTTAGCCTTATTTTATATACACACTTATGGGTTTCATTCACATTATATATAACACTTATGCTTGGTCGCTAAGTACTTTTCATTTTTACACCTCCTAGTTTTTATGTTTGTGAGTTGCATGGTAAGACCTGGGGAATCATCCATCCCCTCATCACAAACACCCATCCTCTTTATACTTACTTCTAAAATAATTTAATTTATTTTATCAACCATTATTTTCTTTGTGATTTTTCGGTCTCTTTTATCACTATATACATCCTCTTGGTTTTTTTTTATCCTTTTAATGATTTTTTAGCTTTATCAATTTTATGCTTCATCTCTTTATCATTTTCGTGATTCATAGCTTTAACTTACTTATGCCTCTTGGTTTTTTAATTTTTGAGTTACACAATAAGACCTATGGAATCAACCAGAACCTCCTCACAATCTTATATCATTATTGACTTTCCTTACATAGATTTTTTCATCTCCAAACCTTGTGTATGTGTCTTCTTAGAAAGATAAGGAAATGGTCAAGAGCAGTTTTTTTCTCTTATATTCACTCATATTCTCTTGTTGTAAAACTATAATATTCTAGATACATGTCATCCACAATTTATCCTCTCTTGTGATGATGTTTCATACCTACCTTTCACTGCACCATCTTCCCTTATATATTTTTTTGTGATTGGGTTGACCCAATCATTTTATGCTCTCTTCCATGATCTTCCTATTTTTCATTTCCTTTTAATCTCACTAAGGTTATTGTTAAGATTGCATTCCTTTCTAAGTTGCAAGTCTAGGATTTTTTAGGCATCACGGTCTTTAGGTTCTCCTCTTTAGTGTTTAAGTGTAATATATCTTTTGATAATAATCTTTAGACCCCATTTTTGGTTTTTCTAAATTTTATGAAGGAGGAAAATTAAAAAAACAGAAAAGAGTTCAAAGTTATTTCATTTAAAAAGGAAATGTTAAAAGAAAACATCTATATTCAAAGTTAGATCATAGTAAAAGATGTGATATTTTTAGTAAATATCCTATTTTAGTCGAAGCTCAAACTTCACAATTGACTTCATGACAGATCTAAGGTCCATTACATCATTATTAATTAATATCTTGTTATATTATAGTGTCACATAATTTCTCACACTAGTACCCAATATTTGTAATAGATTTTTGGCTCTATAAGGGGTCCTAAGGAGTGTGGAACACATTTTTTGAAGGTAAGATTATTTTATTTTTCATGCATGATAGCCTTCATGGGATGATTTATATACTTAAATAGTTAGCATAAAGTTATGTTTACTATGTATAGTTATCTAGGGTCATTGATATTGAAAATGCTTAGTCTTGACAACTTGGTTAAGGTGTTTCATTTTTATTAAATACCATTTTTTAACCTAGGTGATTCCCTCTTTTACATCCCTCCATTTTCTTCCTTGATAATCAAGTTTTTCTTGAATCTTCTCCATATTCTTTAATTATTATTCTCCATCTCTCGTAGACATGGTGGCATTAAGTTATTCTTTATCCCTTCTATCTTTAGAACAAAAATTACATCTTTGATTTTTTTCAAGATGATATATTGGTCATTTCCTTATATTCATAGGATTCCTCCTAGCTATATTTAGGACCATGGCTTTTCTAATTTTTGTGAGCCATTTGGTCTCATTTTTCACTTTCATGCTTCAAATTTTTGTGGGGGCTATTCAGTCCTATTTATACCATTTTCACTTTTTTGTTTGAATTTATTTTGATGTTACCTTGATGTTTTTATCATGTGAGAGTTATTTATGTCCTTCATTTGATTTGGTTTGTTACTTATCTTACTTTGGATACATTTTTAGGTTTTTTTAATCATAAGTATCCTTGATGTTTTATATTCTTGATGTTCTTTTATCTTTTATATTTTTTGCTTTTATATTTTGGTTCTATCCTAACCTTATTGATCTTGACTTGCCAAATTTTCCAAGTTTTTAAATTATTTTTGGGATTTTTTAATATTACATTCATTTATAGACCATCTTGTGTATGCACAAATTACTTTTATCCATTTGTAATCTTGTATCATTAGGGTTTATCAAATGTATTCACTACACCCTCCATAATAGAGACTATGGTATTTGCATACATTCATTCAGTGGAAATTTATGTCAATGTATGAATATGGTACTTTTAATTATTCCTTTATTATCAATTCTTTCAATATTCCTTTTCAGTTATGATCTATTGTGTTTCTATGTATGTATTCAAAAGTACCATCCCATGTTATATTATTATGACACGTGATGAGCTTCCAATAGAGCATATGTATACATCTGATATTTTTAAATTCATCACTTTACTAATAGTTTATCTTAGCAAATTTTGTCGATGCATCCATATCCCTAAGTGAATTTATTAAATGGTGAACTGAATGGGTTAGCATTAGCTCATGGTACTTTAAAAAATATGGTTGCATACTATTTGTTTGATCTTTTTTGAAAATAAGTGTAAATATAATAGCCTAAACAAATAAGGAGAAGACTATTCTAAAAGTAGGCCAATTAAATAATTTAGACTCATAATATTTAAATACATTGTTGAATTAAGGAAATATGTTATATATAGAAATTACAATGCCAAATAGTAATAAGATTGCTTAAACATGAAGAAAGAATAATACTTAAATTTTTCATTGATGTGTTAGAATATCTAGGAAATGTAAGTGCAAAAATAGTCTAGATGATGCTTAGGTATGATTTATCAGCTTATATAAATAAACCTTCTATCAAACCAGATACTATTGTTGGACTATTAACACTAGCATCAATCCTTCTATCCATGTTTTGATGCTTCTATCCACAATGAATTACATGCCATTTTCCTAAAATTACACTTGTGACTCTTAGTTATTATTATCACCTTGTATATTCTATGTCTAGATTGTGTGCACAGGTTATGGATTTTAATGAGTAGCTCAAAACACTAGGTATTTTAATTAGGGCATGTCATGTTTAAATATAAGGGTTAATGGGCTCAATTAAATTTGAGCTGAGCTAAAATACCCCTATGTCAATTAACACTACCTACATATCCATATACTCTAAATAAGGCCTCGGACTGGTGTATTACTCCCCCTTATGTGGGCTTGTGTGTGAGTAATAGTGTAATATGTTATATCTAAGTGCATGTAGTG
Source organism: Torreya grandis (assembly GCA_037957365.1). Taxonomy (NCBI): domain Eukaryota; kingdom Viridiplantae; phylum Streptophyta; class Pinopsida; order Cupressales; family Taxaceae; genus Torreya; species Torreya grandis. The sequence goes on from JARHVA010000977.1 coordinate 801,213, forward strand.
ATCTAGCTTGAAACTTGAAAAATATTTATCATGGATTTTTATTTAAATGCTTCAGACTTATAATAAGAGTTCTCATATGACTGATATATAAATGGGTAAGAATAGGATAGTGGAACTTATTTGTGTGAATGATTTAGTGAGCTTGATAGGTGTTTGCTTGGTGGTTTCTATATGTCTAAATGAATGGGATTTGTTTGGTATTTATACCACACATTTTATAATTATCTTGCAAGAGGGTTAATCAATACAAATAGGTCTAACCATACATATCAAAATATTTATACACTAGTGTTAGACTTGAGACATTAATGTCGATACTAGTGTCTTATTCTAGATGCTAGTGTCATGGAGGATAGAAAATTGATGAATATATGTAACTAATAATGTAATATTTTATCAAGTTTTAAGCATTATATGGGATAGAAGTGATCTAGGTAATCATAATATTAGGATTAGACTTTAAGATAATAATTTTAGCATAGTGATATGGTGAATGTGAGCCTTGAGATAGAAGAAAGATCCTAACTAAAGGGTTTATACAAGAGTAATATTTTCCATGTGCACAAGACTAATTTATCATATAAAATATAGATTTAGCATCTACATCCCCCCTTTAATATATTAATGCATCAGGATGAAATTACTAGGTTAAAAGAAAGAAATGTGTAACATGGTGTGGACAAAAAACTTTGATTTGACCTAAGCCCTACTCGAATTTATTATTTTTGTGTTAATACAACCAAGATCATGTTACAATGTAATTATTTCATATAATATTAAAATTGAATAATTAAAATGCTTGAAAAAAAAGAGAGAAAGGAATGAGTATAAATGTGTGTCGATGCAACCATGTTTCCCCTTATTAGTTTTCTTTGGAAATTATGCTTCCCATCTGAAGCATTTAACCTTAGATAAGTGAATAGGATAATTGGAAGTTCATCATGCCCCAATATATTATAAAGGTTAGTTGTTCCAAGGCCATTGATGTCATTCAATTTTAATCGCATAACTCAAATGTATACATAATCTAGCCAATATCACATAGGTAAAATTGTATAACCATATAACCTACAACATGGAAGTAGTACCAAGGCCATCGAGGGAAATGAATCTTAATCACTCTAATTAAAGAATACAACTACTACAGATAGATAAAGATTCAAATGGTGTATCTTGGTAATTTTAGTGCATATATAATCTAAATGTGTATCTATAATTTGGTACATTTATGTGGCATATGCACCTCTGTTATGTCTCAAGTTAAAGTATCTTTCAAAATGTAACATCTATATTGTAAATGTGTATAATATCTAACATAAATATAAAAAACTATGTCCCAGATCTGTTAAAATTAGTGCCAAATGCATAAGATTATGATCCAACTGTATATAAAAATCATGTAAATTATATCATTTTTTTTAATTTTATCAACTATGTGTATGTGGAATCATGTCTCTATGACATTCCCCCATCGATATTCCCCCCCTTTTGAGGTGAGTGGAATTTAATATGATAGTCACCTTATCTCAAAATTATAAGATAACCATGTTGTATATGTATCAATCATGTAGTAAAGAAGAATATAGTGAAATTGTGTCTAACTAGATTTATTAATGAAGCTCATAGCATCAAAATATAACAAGACCTAAGATGCATGATATAGATCATGGAAAAATCTAGAAGTAACAAGCACGAGCATAGCAAAAAAATTAGCATAGACACAAGAGCAATCAATTTCTTCAAAAGGGTTCTAAGGAGACTTCAAATAAGAGGAATGTTCCAATTATTCACACTCAAAGGATATTACATGTATAAATGTCCACAAACCTAATAATTAACACTAAAATCATGGGGCTAATAAGTAAGGAACATGTTAAAATGTTCAACACTCTAAAAAATATAGTGAATAATAATTACACTCAAGTAAGCCATGTGAAGATATGAATAATTAAAATATAAGCAACTAACATATTCATATCATACTAGTTTATGCATATATGTGTTAACAAAATGCCCTCTAGCATAGCATATCGAGTACATTGTATATGATGTAAAGATAAGTGTATACATGTATAATTTTTAGTATTTAAGATTAACATGATAATATAAAGTAGTAATAAAAAAATATAACATATATCAATCATGATAAAATAAAAGCAAGATGCCCCCAATGTAGTGTGTCCCCACTAAAGAGGAAAGGTCCAACATTTGCATATGTATGTATCATGCATCTAATGTATGAATGTGTCATGCTCAAGTACCTATGAAAAATAGGTGTGTAAATAAATAATATTCTATCTATTAACATAAAGTAAATCACATATGTAAAATATAGTAAACATGTGAATGTTAAATATTTTTTTATTTTTTAATTTATTTTAATGTTTTTATATTTTCTTGATTATTTGATTTATTTGTGAATTTTATAATTTTTATAATGAAAAGGTTATATAATGATCCCATATAAAGGATGATCATATAATACTCTAGGCTCAGGATGAGATAAAATAAACTAGTCATGCTACCTAGGATCATGTATATGTGTCAAATCTAAATCTGTAGAAACTACAATACTCTGCCTATGCCTCGTATGACTCTATGGTCATGAAGTAGTATAATTTTTAGTGGTTATTAGAACCCATTGTTTAGTGATCTATTTCTTTTTTAGTTTAAATTTAATTTTGGATCTTTGTACCCTGTATGAAACATGGTAATATTCTCTCAACAATTGTATTGGTCATGCGGGTGTATATGGGGACTCCATAGAGTCCACTATGTGTCTCTAATGCAACTACCTATATAGTATGGTCACCTAAGAAATGGGATTTCCTTTTTTCCCTTTCACTCATGATTAACTAATTTGTATGATTAGTTTTGTTAGAATAAACTTATCTTGTTTTAATGGTTGTTTATATTAAATCCTTTAAGTTGTGATTACCCTGAATATACATGAGACATTTATACACCATGGAGGGTACTATGTAAATATTATGAATCCAACATAATATTAATAGCATATAAAATAATATAATATGTAGTATAAATAAAAATGTGGTGGTCACATGTGTAGACCAACTAATAAAGGTAAATCAATCTCACCAAAAACTTGTTTTGTTTCCCATCAAAAGTTCTAACTATCTTGGATGAAGGGTATAAATCATCATGTGAATATCCTGATTGTGTGAGTAAGTTCATGGTACCTACATTATCACTAGAACCATTATCAACCATAACATTTTTTAAAGGTTTATGATCAATATTTACCCTAATAAAAAATGAGTGAAGATATGAATCATCATCCACAATATTGTTGTCATCAAATGTAATAGAAGGCCTCTAAACCATAGGAGGTATCTAACATGTAAATGTTCCAATAATCCCATATAATTTTTTCCCATAATGTAGTGGAGGAGGAAGTGTATTATATGCCATTTTCACATTTGGTTCTTCTTGAGAATGATCTTGTAATGGATTTTTAAATATATTTGAGTTCTGATGGTCACCATGTTATGATCCTGAATCCTTTGGTAAATATAAAATTTCAATTTTTCACTATCAATTACGACTTGTATCTTATGATTAAATTTTATACATTTGTTCATAAAATTCCCAGCACATTAGTGATAGTCACAATAATCATCAACATCATATCCTTTTGGTATATATTGACTCATATCAACCTTAAATGAGGAAGGAGATATATGAGATGACACTCCACTAACTTCTTATGAAGTGAATCTGGAGACTCAATTAATCATGTAAATTGTCTTATAGGTGCATTAGATAAGATGAGCTGATTATATTTTTGTGACATTGTATTCACCATTTTTGTTTCCTCATTTTTAGCCTTCAAAGGATTTACCTTATAACTTAGCTTTATATGAAACTTGGTATTAGATGTAGTTAGTATGTTGGCTACATAATTAATCATGTTTAATGCAGTAAGTTTCATTTCTAAATCTCAAAAAATATCATATAATTCATAAAAATATTTAAACTTATTAAAGATAATATAATCATGGAATGGGGTAAGTAAACTTTGCTTGAATATCTCATGAAGCTCTTTATCTGCCATTGGATTTTTCATTTTGGCCAACATTGTCTTGTACCTCAAAACATATTTTTGATAGGCTCATTGGTTCTTTGTTTGATATTTGAAATTTGTGCATGACATATTTTGAGTAATTTTGATATAGAAATGGGATATAAATTTATCCAAGACAGGCTTGAATTCCTTTACTAATAATATTGGTAGAAAATAGAACCATCTCAATACATAGTCCTTGAGGCTTCATGGAAATAATTTTCTCAAAATTTTGTCATTTAAATCATAATCAAGGCATGATGCATAGAAAGAGTGAATATGTTTCTTAGGTTCATCCTTTCCATCATAAAGTGTGAACTTGGGTGATACAAGACTAATTTTTAAAGGGTGAAAATATATCTCAGTTGCAATAGGATTATATATTACATCTTGGAAAACAATAGCATGAATTGATTTTGAAACATTTTTCTCAATATTTATAACCTTAGCTTTCAAAGATTGAATAACTTGGAGAAGGGTTTTCATAGTAAACCTATTGAGATTAATATTTGATATTTTAGATGTCACCAAAAGGGATGAAAACACAACTTATGTTAATGTAGGCATTAAAACAAGTAATTGAGTTAAAACATTGGTTATTACCATGGAGGATGTAGCAATTATTTTTTATCTTTGGGGAATAATGGCTTGAAAATATATCTTGTGCCTCCACTAGATGCAGTAATCACTAATGTGATCGAGGGGAGGGATGATAGAAGTGATGTTTGATAGTCATATCTAGTGGCCTAAATATTTATATAAATAAAGATAAATGGTTGTTTACATATGCTTTTAGATTTTTAGTGCCCAATATAGTATTGAGGATCTTCTATAGATCTTCATGATTTTAACAAATACACTCTTAAAACATTGTAGTAGCTTTAAATTACTCTCAATCTACTTATTCATGATCATTATTCTCATGTGATTTACTTTTTTCTTGATTAGATTCATACTTTATGAGAATTTTTTTAGTAACTAAGCAGGTCTTAAAAAACAAGGTTTAGTGGGTTCAAGTGAATTCTAGATGACCTCAAAGACCCCTTTATAAATTAGCATTGACTACATATCCATCTATTCTAAAGAGGTCCTCAGGTCAATGTAGTTATCCCCCTTATGTGGGCTTGTGTGTGAATAATGGTGTGATATGATATATGTGAGTGCATGTAGTAATCTATCTTGTAACTTAAAAAATATTACACAACTTTATTCTTTGAATGATTCAAACCTGTAAGAAGACTAATCATGTTATTGATATATAAATAGGGAAGAATAGGGTAGTATACCTCATTTTTATGAATGATTTAGGGAGCTTGATAGGTTCTTGCTTGGTGGTTGTTAGATGTCTAAATGAGTTGCCTTTGTTTTATACTTGTACGACACCTTTTTAAAATATATCATAAGAGAGTTAATTAAGACAAATAGATTAACCCATATATATCAAAATATTTACAAATTTAGGTGTTTTAAGGTATTGATACTAGCATTAGACCTAAGACACCAACATCAATGTTAGTGTCTTAGTCTGGATGGTAGTGCCCTAAAGGATAAATAATTTTTGAAGATATGTATTTGATAGTGTAAGATGTTTATCAAGTTTTAAGCATATTTTGGGTTATAGGTGACTTGGTTAATCATAACATTAGGGTCAAACTATAATATAAGTATTTTATCACAATGAGATGGTGAACATGAGCCTTTCAATAGCATAAAGGTCATAAATTAAAGGGCTTAACCATGAGTAATATTTTTCATGTGTAAAATATTAGTTTATCATATAAAATCAAGATTTAGCATCTACACTATTCTATCATACCTTCATTACTAGTAGTCTAACCTCCTATGAGTCTCCATCAATATCACCTATCCATCTAACTTTCATTCATATTTTATAGCTTCCATGTATCCTATTGTATTGGCTAGGTTAATGTCATTTGTTTAATACTTTTCTTCCCTATATTGTTTCATCCTAGCTGATACAATTCAAAATATATCTTTGTAGACTTGATTATATCGGCCTAACCAATATAGTAATGTGTCAACCAATAATATCCAACTATATCAGCCTAGTTGATACCATCAACCTAGAGTTGAGGGTTAGTTATGGGTATTATATTAGTAAATATGTGGGTCATATTTCATTCCCAATAGTTATGACACATTCATCTACTTTTCTCGCATTTGTATTTCTTCTTCCAAGTAGTATTTAGAAGAGTTATAGGCTTAAATTCTAATCTTGAAGGTCTATTCTTGTAGTTTCTTCAAATCTCAATAGGATAAATTTAATTGATAAGTTACACCCAATATTTGGAGTCCCTAACTAAGGATAGTTAGGACTTTATCTTTCTATTTGAAATATTCAACCTAAAACATATTTTGCAATGTACCACTTGAGCCAAAAGTGGAGATTTAAGTGTCATTGGGTAAAACCAAAGGTGATTATTTTTATTCCTACTCTCCTTCCTTTATTTACTTAGTAGATTATATATTTATTTATTATTTATATTTTGAATGTATGTGTTCATTATTGTTTATGGTATTCATTATACTAAATAAGATAGTATAGATATAAGTTTATTTAGGCTTGTCATTATCACCTTGGGTTGCATACATCACCCATTAGCTTTCCATTTCACCAATCACCTTCTTATTAGTTTATTTTTTCATCTATATTAGATTAGATTACCATTTATTATCAATTACTTGAATATGGTATGTGTATTATATCCTTGATACACCCATTTATTACAACCTTTACAATCATTATTAAAATCACTTGTCTACATTGAGCCCTAGTGAGATCTATAACCCAAGTCATAGGCATATGCTTTGTCACCCATTCCCAATTTAAATTTTAGTGAGAATTACCCTTTTCTATGTCTATTTTTATTCTAGGTCCTTCCTATGAACTAGGAATTTGACTCAAGAGAGGATGGTTAGTATCATGTTAGTTTCAAAATGAAAATAAAATGAAAGAAACACACTAACTAGCATAACATCTCTAGGCCTAGACAATAGGGAGAGCTTAGTTAACTAACATGATTAAAACACACAACTAAAATGAAAAATAAACCTTCTTCTACCTTCCTTAGATTCTCCAAAATGCTGGTTGTAGTGGCTTGCTTAGCTTGTGCTCATGATGTCTTCATCAAAGGAGGCTTGGATATCTCCTCTTATCCTTGGTACCTTGTGGCTTTGGCTTGGATTGGATTGGAATCAATTTGGCATGGTAAAAATAATTATAAAGTATTTTTTAATCATTTGTGCATTATAAATTTGCACCAAAAATAGCTTAGAAATGATGTTCATGGCCTCTCTATGTATAGATTTTAGAAAATGGCTAAAATCAACCTGAACCATCCATCTCAAGATTGAGATGTGTGGATAAGGATTAATCCCATTATGCAATTAAAATTGATAAATAGGATCATCAATATTTGGGATAAAGGAGTAATTAAGAGGCATGGAGGGATTTGATGAGGCATGGGAGGCATAAATCCTAATATTTATGGCATTTGGCCTAGGCATGTCTTCCCAAGAAATGAGGTCACCTGATGATGTAGATATTCAATATTCATTTCCAGTATTCAACAAGTTTCCATGGAATTCTTAATTAGTATCTAATTTGGTTTAATAAGATCTTAAGAATGATTAAGCACTTTGTGCACAAATTACTCAAATTGATCAGAATGCCTTGTTATTGGTCCAAAATTTGACTATATTGGAATTAGAAGTCAATTTCAAATGCATTAGATCTGTTATCCCATTTAGGATGTTACCAACACCAAATAATAAAGGCACATGTCATGTGAAATATATTTGACACAAAAGAGCAATCCAGAGTACCCAAGTGCAAAATTGACATTTTGACTCGAAATGATCTAATCAAAATTAGCTAACCCATAAATTGCATTGCCCTATTTAGTGATACCTTATCCAAAATTGGCATTTGAATATGTCAATTTAAACTCATTTAATGTGCTTTAGTGTTTTAGGTCAAATTGTACATTTTGGTGGAAATTGGTCAAAAGCCTGGTTGGAGGTCATTGGTGGCCAGATTTAGGTGTGTATAGTTTTCCCCTATTTGGGAAGATGTTTCAAACCATAGGCAAAGTAATGTCTTCTTAAATAATGAGAAAAACCCTGTATGCCAAAAAGAAGATGATGGTTGAAGAAGAAAGCTCCAAAGGGTGTTTGGAAAGCCTAAGATGATGCCCCCTTGAGGGAGTGATTGTCACATTTGTTGATGCATGGTCCCTTGAAAATAAATAAGAATAAATGTGGAATTAACCCATGGTTGAGATTAATCCAAATGATAAAATGCTTGCATGCATTCATGTAAAAAAGCTGATGATATGCCCAAAGGTGGTTATAATCAGGAATAAAAGTCAAAATAATGATTTTTCCATAGGCATTTATAATCATTAAGTGAACTTAGATTGGATAAAACTAATGGTTCCCTAATTAGGGATGATTAGTAAGCATAACTCAAGGATATAACCTGGAATATAGATTAAAGATGAGCGGGTGTAAAGTGATGAAAGAGATGGATAGAGGAATAAAATTGATCATTAGAAATGATTTAGTTGTACCTACCAATGAGGAGATGATCATCCTAATTAACAATGATACAACTAGAATGGTCAATGGGTTGATTTGATCAAGGGTGGGATGGAAGGATTTGCCAAGGTGTTAAGGAGAAACCTATGTGACTCCATTGATTTTAGACCTTCCTAAAGCTATTTTTTGCTATAACATGTGATGGTAGGCTTCATGATAGAACACCATGAAGACTATCCAAAAATATGCATAAGGACTAACTCTCAATCCAATAAACACTCAAAAATAATACACCAATGATAAAAACCATGATGCTAATACTGACTTATGAATATGGATAGTCTCAAGAATAATGTGCTTGAATAATCACCCATGAATGTATATAGACTGAGTCGAGGCAACAGTGTTGAAAGAAAATACATAATCAAGAGAATAAACAAATAAAAAAATGACCTAAAATAAATAAACAAATAGAAAGCTTGAAAACAAAAGAAAAAGAAAGCATTCTAACAATGACCATGCCCCAGTAAGGCAGATCAAGGATAACTAACTAGGCTTAGATAAGATAAATATTTTTGGATTTTGAAATATTATGAATGTTTTTAGAATTTTGAGGCATCTTAACTTGTTAGAGAATGGTAAGATACCTACTTGTAAAATGGTGAGAGTGTTTGGCTTAGGTTATTTGTAAAATGGTGAGAGAGTATGGAAAGGGGGATTTAGGTGACCTCAACATGAACTGAGCATGACCCACATAGTCCTAAAATGACCTCAAGTCATAGTAATTACATCCACTCAAAAGGTAGGGAAAAACTAACTAGGTCCCAACAAGTTCTCAAATTCAACAAATGGTCAATCAAATGAAAATAGTAATGACAAGGTGATGCAAAAATGCATGATAAAAAAGTGTTGCCCCAAGTTTGCCCATAGACAGTTATAACTAGGATACAATATCATAGGTCAATGATACTATTTTTTTCATAGATGGTTATAATTAGTAGCAAGACTGGTGAGACACTGATTTGCCCATAAGTAGTTATAATCAGGCTCACATAAACAAACTTGATAGGATGAAAGATATCTTGCCAGATCAATTGTCACACTACTTTCATAGATTATCATTGTAAACATAGATTTGTTTATTATTTAAACTTGATTAAAATCCCCTCATGAAAAGTATGAGAATAACAAAAGTAACCAAGATCAAAATAAGATTGGGTAGGATGACTAGAAATAGGCTTTTGGTCTAGATAGGAATGGAATAATAGGATGGTATGGTCTTGCTAAGGATAATTATGGTTTGATACATTGGATAAAATGGTAATAGGGTTTCCCCCAAGTGGTGGGGTGAATGTTAGGAATATGTGACAATGGAAAATGGATATATAACAATGACAATGGCATGGCAATGTGAAATGATATGGTACATGTTTTTGGCTTGGGTGTGGTTTTTGATTTTGTTGTTCCTATTGAGATAGAGATGCATGTCCTGATCAACAAATGATAAAAATAGAATACTTGATCATGTTAATTGTTATCCCACACCTCATTTGAATAATTTTTCAATCAAGAATGGCCTACATATTTGGTTGTCAAGAATGCTTTTGTGATCTTCATTGGTCATTGATTCTAATTCCTTTAAACATTGAGAGAATGTATCTTTATAGCCTCTACAAAGGAAAGTGTGATCATGGATGATAAATAGGGTAAAATAATGGATGGTAGGTTTGTTTGTGAAATGGAATGGTAGATGATAATGGAATGTGGAACAGTTGGGAAATAAATGAAGATTAGAACATTCAGTCACACATAATGTTATTGATGCCAGATTCAACATAACTTTGGTTGTGGTAGGGCTAAAGACTTGTTATCTCAATAAGACCACCATATTTTCTATTATTTGATCTTGAGAGTAGCTACCATTTGATTAGGATATAGATTGGAATCTATTTTGATTTGATCTCTGATTTTGTCTTCATCAAGTAGTGAAGAACTTTTATACTCAGCTATTGGTGCCTCAAAGAGGTTTTCACCAATGAAGTTATCTTGATTATCCCATACCACCTTTGAGAAGTTTAAAAGAAGGAATTTTGACTTTTATTTTGAATATCTTCTAGTACTCTTGAAAAATTTTCACTAGAAGATGTTGAGTTTTGACTTTGATTAACCCCTAGTGCCTCCAAAAAGGTTTCACTAAGAGAGTCTTCTTCTGCTATATGAATGTGGTCTTGGCCTCCTTACTCTTTTTTAACTTCTATGTCACCATGGATACAGTTCAATAAAGTGTGATTCTGTCAATCCCAATCGACACTTATGGGAGATGGAATGTCAATGATATGGCTATTTTCTTTGATGGTAATGGCCTATGGAATGGTAATGGAATGGGGAGAGGCTGCATAATCCTCATATAAGATACTAGGATAATTTGTGTTGAAGCTAAAGTACTCATCCTCAAAAATCATAGAAGGATCAATAATGTATTCAAATTGATCTACATGGCATGTGTAACCAATGTTGTAACAGCCATGAACATATTCTTCTTCTGACTCTGATTCTAACTCAAAGGACTCTGAATCTAATGTTGATACTGATGTTTATTTTTATTTTGATTCTAAATCTAATGTTAGTTCAAGAATAGAACTTGAATCTAATTCTAATTCTTCATTTGACAAGTACTTTTTTATAATGATGTCTTATTGAATATTTGGTTTTAGACAAGTAATGGCCTGTGATGGCATAATAGGCTCCATAAAAACTAGTTTGTTAGAGTGGGACTCCTCTAGGATGGGAAAAAGGTTAAGAGACAAATCCTTAGAGACTGGCTTATCTATAAGAGGATATTTAAAAATGGGCACATGGTCGAGGTAATGATTTTCCAAAAGGTGGTTATAATCATTAAGAAGTGACGCAACAAAGACTGGCTTATTAGTGTGAGACTCCTTGACAACTAGTAGGTGATTTATCATAGGTTGACCTATCAAAAATGGTATATTCAATAGAAACATCTTAGATTGGTTGGTTCTCTTGGCCTTGGTTTGCAATGAGTTGAAAAATACTAGTTTTGAACATAGCTTGGTCTTTAAAGGATTAGATTAGTTGAGGTTTGGATCAGATTGTTTTTGGATGAGGAATGGATTATGGTTGGATAATGGTAGGGAATTTGGGAGCATGATTTCTTGTATGAGACAAAGGATGAAGTCTTGAAATGGTAATGATAGGGTAGTTTGGATTTTTATTTCTCACATAAGTTAAAGGACTAGGTCTTAGAATGATGAAGGGGCATTATGGAGCTTGGTTTCTCACACAAGCCAAATGATGATGTCCTAAAAAGACAAGTTTGGGGTGTTTTGGAGCTTGATTTCTCACACTAGTCAAAGGACTAGGTCCTAGAATGATGAATGGGCATTTTGGAGCTTGGTTACTTACACAAGCCAAAAGATGAGGTCCTAGTATAGAAATGGTTTGGCATTATGGAACCTAATTGCTCACACAAACCAAAGGATGAGGTCTTGGTATGGAAATGATATGATGTGGTAGTCCTAGAATAGAAATGGTATGATGTGGTAGAGCCTAATTACTCACATAAGACAAAGCATCCAAGCCTTTCTCATAAACCATATCATCCTAGTTATGAGTTGGATCATAAGTTGGTTCTTGACTATGTTCCATGTACTAATTATTGTGAAGAGGGTATGGATACATATCCTAAATAACAATATCTATAGTTGGGTCTTCAAATTCCTCATCATAAGCCTCTTCATGCCAATCAAGGTCTCGATTTGGATTTTGTGGATTTTGACTATGTTCCCCATATGAAGTATTATAGGGAGAATAATAAAAATCATTAGAAAATATTTCTCTATAGGGGTTCGTAGTGAGATTTTATGCAGCCATTCTATCATAAGTTGGACTCTACATGACTCCACCATAGCTGTAGTTAGACATATTCACTTAAATGATGAAAGATTTAAAAACAAAAAGGCTTAGAGTTCTATAAACTCCAAAAAAACTATGTTCAAAGGATAAATGGTTCAAACTTGGTCTAACTTGGTCGAAAGTGAAGCTATATCTTCAATATAGTTTAAAAATGGAGTTGTATATCCAAAATGGTTTGTGGTAAGACTTGGCATAAAATAGTCTAACATCAAATGTCTAATGTCAAATGTCATATGCATAAAAGGTCAAGCATCTGAATAAAAATTGATATGTCAAAGGTCTAGGTCAAAGTGTTCCAAATAAGGTCTAAACTATGAAAGGGAAAAGTTGAGTTACTAGGTCTTTTATCCAAATGCAGAGTCAAAATCTAGGCTCAAACAAATAGGCATATGCTAGGACTTTTGGCTAAATGGCATCAAAATCTAGACTTGAAACAAAGGTATCATGTGATTTGATTTAATCTGGCAAGTTTGGAAATAGCTTTGACATAAACCTGACACATGTAATCAAACATAAACATTATCAGTTGGCATAAGGCATGAGGCAAAAGGCTTTTTGAGAAAGTTTGTGTTCTCCCAAATAAAGGCATAAACAATGATGAGGATAGGCATTAAACAACCAAACCATCAATAGTTTTCAAATTTGGGTAATCAATTAGTCAAAGTTATGCAACCCAAAAGAGAAAGATCTATGTATCAGCCCCATGAATTGAGGCCTAAATAAAAATCAATCAATGTTTGAATCCAAACTTGACAAGATTAATTTGAAAACTAGGTTTTGACCAAATAAGCTAGACAAGATCAAACAATATGATGGCACATAAATGAGGTGCAAATGGTGGATGTGACATGGTGTGAAACAAATGGTTTTTGATATAAGAGGAAACAAGTCCTAAAACAAATTCATCATCCTAATGGTGTAAGCATGCTTGAATGATGTGATCAATGTTATATTTCAAAGACTCAAAGGTAAAATGGTTTGACATGATTTAGGCAACATAAGGTTACCCTTCTCAACTCAAATGACACACACACAAATAAATTTAACAAAAATTTCAAGGCAAAAGTGTGGTGTAAAATAGCCAGAATAACACCTCTTTAGACAAAAGAGTGATGTATAGACAAATTGGTTTTGACATGGCTTATGAACAAACAAACAAGTTTTAGTCTCAAAACATACCGAGAAAATGACCAAAATACACTAAGTATAATCATCTAAATCCTAGCAAGGGTATGTCAATGTGGGGTTGACTAAATTATCAAGCTTTTGAATATTTCTAGGGGAATCAATTACACAATGAATTAAATGTCAAACGATGAAAAAGATAAGCACAAAAATTAGGTGACCATGGCATTGGCTAGTTGTAAAATGGTCTAGTCCTTTTTACAACCACTACATCATGTTGTTCACTCAGTGTAGTTTGATGTCTAAATGCAGATATGTCCCATGTGTAACTCCAAAGGAGTAACTGAAGTCAATGCTAGGAGGTGAAACCCTAGGTCAAAGCTTCCCTAAAGAATTTGTAGGAGGTAATGACGTCCCCCTTGCAACCCAAGATGAAATGAAATGAAAGACATAAAAAGAAAGACTTTAGGGTCATTTTCAAGGTCACCCAAACTTTGATGAGTTTTTTGGGAGTTCTTTAGATGACATTCTTTCTAAGCGTTAGACTAGGCTTTTTGAAAATAGGGAAAGTGCTTTTGATTCCAAGGGTTCCTTAAAGGGGACAAATGCAAGAGCATACACATAATATCCTTGTATTTTGTGAAAACAGAGTGATAATTATGAAAAAAAATTGATAAGTGTGTTCAATTTTAAGCCCAAATAAAAGATTTGGTGGTGTTAATTTGACCCCTTGGTCTTAATTTGTAACTTTTAAAGCTAACTACAATATTTAAGCAATAGCACCCTAAATGATTTTCTTTTAAGCACAAATATGAAAAGTTTGATTCATTTTAAAACACCATAAAAGAAGTTTAAAAGGATATATTTAAGCATGCTTTGATGATTTTTCAAGTAAAATATATAAAGAAAATGTTAGAAAGATGTTTATCTTAGAATCACTTTTGAATATGAAACAACCAACTTAAAAAAAAGAGCTCTTAGGTTTATGTAAAAAAACACAGTGACCATCATTGGTTATACTAACTGATGATGGTGATGTCTATGAAAACTAATGATGGTTTTACTAACCAAAAATAATTATTTAGACTGACGTTAGTTTTAAATATACTAATGATGATGGTTGAAAATGACTGTCAGCAGTTTACTCAACTGATGATGGTTACTGTGTAAACCTGTGACAAATAAAAAATTGGCCAAATAAAGTTAGAAAATCACTTAGAAAGATTTTTAAGCATCCAAATTAAAATTTTAAAGTTTCCTCATGCTCTCCTTCATATGTGTTATGTGTTGGGTCCCACTGGGTATGCCATTATGTGATCTAGGAATTTGACTCAAGAGAGGATGGTTAGTATTGTGTTAGTTTCAAAATGAAAACAAAATGAAATAAACACACTAACTAGCATAACATCTCTAAGCCTAGACACTAAAGAGAGATTAGTTAACAAACATGAATAAAACACACAACTAAAATCCAAAATAAACCTTTTTTTACCTTCCTTAGATGCTCCAAAATGTTTGTTGTAGTGGCTTGCTTGGCTTGTGCTCATGAAGTCTTCATCAAAGGAGGCTTGGCTATCTCCTCTTTTCCTTGGTAC
The DNA here is from genome assembly GCA_037957365.1 of Torreya grandis. Classification (NCBI taxonomy): domain Eukaryota; kingdom Viridiplantae; phylum Streptophyta; class Pinopsida; order Cupressales; family Taxaceae; genus Torreya; species Torreya grandis. The sequence continues at coordinate 816,513 of JARHVA010000977.1, forward strand.
CTTGTGGCTTTGGCTTGGCTTGGTTTGGCTTGGAATAAATTTATCATGGTAAAAAAAATTATAATGGATTTTGGAATCCTTTTTACATTATAACTTTGCACCAAAAATAGCTTATAAATGATTTTCATGGCCTCTCTATTTATAGATTTTGGAAAATGGCTAGAATCAACCTAAATCATCCATCTCAAGATTGATATGTGTGGCTAAGGATTAATTCAATTATGTAATTAAAATTTATAAATAGGCTCATCAATATTTGGGATAAAAGAGTAATTAAGAGGCATGGAGGGCTTTGATGAGGCATGGGAGGCATGAATCTTGATATTTATGGCATTTATGGCCTAAGGATGTCTTTCCAAGAAATGAGGTCACCTGATGATGCAGATATTCAATATTCATTTCCAAAAATGATTATTCAAAAATTTTCCATGGAATTATTAATTAGGCTCTAATTTGGTTTATTTATCTCTTAAGCATGATTAAGCACTTTGTGCACAAATTACTCAAATTGATCAGAATGCCTTGTTATTGGTCCAAAATTTGACTAGATTGGAATTGAAAATCAATGTCAGATGCATTGGATATGTTATCCCATTTAGGATGTACCAACACCAAATAATAAATGCACATGTCTTTTTCAAGATAATTGATACAAAAGAGCAATCCAGAGCACCCAGGTGTAAAATTAGCATTTTGACTCGAAATGATCTGATCAAAGTTAGCTAGCCCATAAATTGCATTGCCCCATTTAGTGATACCCTAGTCAAAATTGGAATTTGAATATGTCAATTTCAACTCATTTAATGTGACTTAGTGTTTTTAGGCCAAATTGTGCATTTTGGTGGAAATTGGTCAAAATCTTGGTTGGAGGTCATTGGTGGCTAGATTTAGGTGTCTACACTTACCAATCATCCAAGTATATGCAAACTTTATTATTTTGACCTTATTTAAGTACTAAAATATTTAGATAAAGATAATATTTATAGGTCATCCTAGCCTATGCATACACCAAGTGTCAAAGATAAAAACATTACAATACATTCTATATTACCCATGATATTGCACACACACAAAAGTGTAATAACTAGGTGTGTTTAGAGCCCTATTTGGAGTATTGTAATGTAGGAAACACTTAGTCATTCAATGGGATTGGTTGGGGTTGTCCTACCCAAATAATTAACTTTTTAAAAATGGAATCTTTTGGTTAAAATTGCAATTAAGGTTTGGATGGAAGGGAAAGGAAAATTTACATCATTTCACAAGATTGAAGGCATGCACACACACAATAACCATTTATAATCACAAAAATAGGGATCTCAAAAGTTAAAAACCCACAATATCTACATGGGCACTAATTATAACATCACAATAGCATTAGTTATCATAAGGATTAAACTACTCATATAATAAAGAGAATTCTTCATCCTTTTTAATTTTTTAAGAAACTAATTAACTAGTTACACCATCTTCACATATAGATCACCCTTTGTTAATGACAAACAATCATAATTTTTAAATTAAATATTCTCTATCTTGCTTTGTCAATTCTAAATCAAAATAATTTAATATTTTTTTAACCCCTTTCAATTCAAATTAGCACATCTATAAATATATTTGGCATAATCTTATTAGTGCATAGTTCCCATTATTTTTTATCGTTTAGGTGTAAAATAAATAAAACATTTTTGTGAACCCAGTCATTGATTTGAACATGAAAAACCCTAAGTTTCACCTACATTAGGGTTTTAATTTTCTTAAGGTTTCATAATTATCTCTAATTAGAGCTTGACTTTTGGATGTGATTTCTGATTTCCTCTTATTATGTTTCCTGCTACATTAAGGGTTCAATTTTTGGTGCATACAATCTTAAAACCCCTTAATATGGCTAAAATGGAAGATACCAGTGATGTGAATACTTATTATTTTGATAGAGATAATAACATATAATATAATCATTATTATTTCCATAATCATATTAATGATAAGTTAAGTTTAAACTTAAATAATATCTTGAAATGAATCCACATATGGTTGAGGCATTATTAGATGTAACTATAGATGAAAATAAAAGTATTACTAAGGAAACCAATCTTGAAGAACAACATGATAATATTTTGAATGATATAAATCCACCTTTTACATTCATATATCTTAAAATAGTTTTGCATACTTTATTTCATGTTTCTACACTTATAACTACATAAGTGATGCCTACAACTAGTATACCTAATGGGGGAGGGGACATTTTATTCCTTAAATACCTGAAGCTATCCCTACGTATAATAATTTTATGCTTCTTAGGATTATAACTCTTTTATCATAAGCTATTCCTAATCAATATAATATGCCTGCAAATCATGCACTTGTAAAATAATTTTTTGATATTCAAGCCAAGGTTTCTTAAATGGAATAGGATTCTCATAAACCAGGTCATTCGATAAGATATTAAACATCATTAAAAAACCCTTTGGCCTCATAATTTCCCACATATACCTTTAATATGGTATTATTTACACTTAATTTTAGACCATTTAATGGTAAAGGTGATCCATAATAACTTCTTAAAGTATTCCATGCAACATGTTTATACTATGTGTCTAATGATAGTTACCAATAAATAATTTTCATAGAGTCTTTACGAATATTCCCTATAATTATTTTATGACCTTATTCTTTAATCAATACATGATTCTATTCATTTATCTTAAAATTTATTATCTCATTTCTCTATCAATTTTATTGAGAAGCTCTCTTATGCTCAAATTATAAAACTCAAACAAGGATAATGAGCCCATTAGTGATTATGTGTGTTCCTATAAGACTATGCTTTAAAAAATGACACATCTTATGGCCTAAAATGAAACTTAATACATATTCAAGCAAAGCATATTTTTTACCAACCATGAGCCTATTATGTTCAAACTCTTCCAATCATTTGATGGCATGTGCCATACAGTCAAAGACCATGAGGTCAAACTTATCATCATGAATAATTTAAAGTATGGGACTAAACCCTCACATATTCCAACACTAATTTTGAAACAAAAATATATTCCAAATCTAAGGCTAATGATAGTAATAATAAGTCTAAATTAATAGTCAATAAGCTTGTCCTTATGACTCCTCAACATAGTCAATTTACATAATTATCAGAACTTATTCATAAGGTGTTACAGAACTTGATCCAATGTAATTTCATATATTTGTTTTCAATTATGGAGGTTTATATAGAAAATCCAAATATTAAGGGTTTAAATATAAATGTATATTGTTATTAGTATAGATGCATAGGGCATTCAATAAATAGATGATTTAGTTTGAGACATAAGATCCAAAACTTAATTGAGAATAACACTATTGATCTCAATGATATTAGCACAACTAATGATGATTTGTTTGCACAACCTAATGAAAAGCTGAAGATATTTTTTGATACATTTCTATAAAATGAGGTACAATAAACTAATACTCATATGACTTATAGTGTGCATCCTCCTCTGGGTAATTATTAACATAAATTTAAAGAGGCTCATCTTATTGATGGGATTATTGCTACACTTAATAATTACAAATACAATGACCTATCATCACATTCGATGACCATGAATTTACTGATGGCAGTTTTACCAATGAACTTTTTTCATACATGCTTTCATTGACTCACATCATATACAAAGCGTTATGATGGATAATTAGCAAAACAAAAACATATGTCCCTTGATATTGATTATTACTCTCGGGTACACACATAGGGACTTGATTGGTACCATAAATACCATAAAAGGTTTCAATGGAAAATTAAAAAACCGTCTTGTGGGAATTATGTTTTCACTTATGACAGGGCCTATAGTTATTGCTACTTGGTTCTTAGTTTTTCTAAACATTATTGTGTTTGACTTTTTATTAAGGCAACCATGGATGCATAAGATACATGCAATATCATCTTCAATACATTTATGCTTGAAGTACATCCATAGAAACATAGTGGTTATAATTTTGTGTGTTGTATATGAATACCCCCTCCAACCTGTGAAATTTCTTCCTACACTTCCATAACAACTTATTATACAACCTACATAGGTTTAACCTCTAGAAAAAAATTAGAGATGAGTGATTTACTGACCTAGATGATCAATTCTATAATTTCCCTTAAACTAGTGATCTATTTGAGTTTAGCATATGTTACCTAATTTATCATGTCCTATGATAGTTTCAAAAAATCCTTGTGAAAATATTCCATAAATAGCACTCATGTATTCTCCTAACATAAAATGGATATTACAGGTTACTGTGACCACTAGAGATATGCATGTATACAATATAATATCAATTATGAAGAAGATACTAGTTATCTTATATCTCATTATAACTTCTTTGATTTAGACAATGATATATGTGTTATTATTTACACATGGGGTGTGATATTTACATATACTGATATAGTACCTATACTTGAGCATCCCATTCATGGGATCATTTATTAGTTAGGACATAAATATTCAAATATTCATAAATACAAAAAATATTTACATATAAAAAAAATACAAAACTAAAACCCCATGCATGACATGTTTTGCTATTACACATAATTGATTTATTTTATTCATCATATATATGGTGAGTTACATATCTATTTTCTATGCACATACTTTGTACGTTATGCATGAATGGGATGAATGAAATTTAGGCTACATATGATAAATGGAGATACATGTACGTGATATTGATCACACCTATAGGGAACCTTTTTACATTTGTAGAATTCTCATAACTAGGAGAATATTCACACACTTTTCATTTTATACCTTTCTATGTAATGTACTATTTTTTCCAAACTTAAATTCTCATAAAGTTATCAAAGCATGTCCATTTTATTTGATATTAAAATGAAAAAATATAATCCATCAAAATAATAGATCAAGATTATACTAATTACTCAAACAAATATACAATTTAAATAATATTTATCTTTCATTAATAAGAGTTTAAATACATATTTGAGACAACTCTTTGGAAAGGATTTATAGGATATCTCTCAAAAGAATAGACATAGACACATGACATTGGTTGAGTAATACAAAAGGTCTTCGAAGAATCATAATCCTTTTAAGGAGGATCTCCAAATCATACACAAGGTATCCCTATCTATGAAACTCAAGAATATACTATATACCCACTACTAGACACACTTTTTATGCCCCTTCTCAGGCACTCTCCCACTACACCTCCCAACCCTCTACAAATGCTTCCTATAAGAGTCTTTAATCTTTTTGGTTTTCTCCATATCTTATTTCAAGACTATTTATAATAATCAAAGTTTATTATAATAAATATAATTTTTATAAATTATTCAATTTAAATTATGACATTTTAACAATTTTCACCCATATTCTTAAGTATATACATAAAAATATTTAACTTACTAATTTTAGCCCTTTTTAGCATTTAACTTTATGTGACTTCCATGTATATTTTAACCTTATCAAACCATGTATAATTAATCATATAACATTTATACCTTTGTAAATCATTTAATTGTCTTAATACCTTGAGGATTATCTATATCAAAAAAATTATAATGATATTTATTTAATTAAAATAAGTATTGATTATGCATAAATTCAATTCTTTCTTATGTTATTTCATTTGAAGATATATAATTCTATTTTTTACTGAAACACCATAATATATCTAATAAAATGATAATAAATACTTTAATATATGGTGATAAAACAACATGTAACATGATCCCAAAAGTGTCTCATGCATTGGGTAAACCAATAGGTATTATATAAAATTATAGTTTCAACATGGAGTTCTATCGAAAATTTTAGAGATATGAAATTCTTTGATAGATTATCAATAATACTTTAATCATAATTCCATTTTATAAAAACCATTTTCACTCAATATATTTATTAAATCATCTATTCAAAGTCACATATAATTTTTTTAAATATTTAGGTTATTGATTTTTTGGTAATCAATACATAACCACATAGTACCATCAATTTTTTAATAAATAACACATAAGCATTCATTGATGATACATAAGGTTGAATCTTTCATTACTTAGGTAAATTTAAATATTTCATTACTTAAATAACTTTGTTAATTTTGAATCTTGAGTTTAGTTAATTCATGGATTGATTGACAATGGAAAGCTTTATAAATAGATTATACTTTTTGAACTATGTCAATGTCTTGTTAAACTACCATATTTTAGAGTAGACCATCCATTTCATTAGAAAATCATCCATGAACTCCATCACTATAAATAAAATTAATATCTAGTTTTAACTTATCTCTTTTTTAAATTACCTTTGTATAGAAAATTTACATTATTTCTTAACATTATGTTTAATTTAAACAACAATAAGTTTTTAATTATAATGAGTCATCTCTCCCCTATAAATCCATAAATGTTTCCATTTAACTTAAAATTTAATGACATATTTAAATTATTATATATAATTCATTATTAGACATCTTCAATATTGATAAAATAGATCTCCAACTGTAATACAATGTGCATAAAATAATTTTATTATTAATTATACATTAAATTAATTAAATATTATAAAATACATTCTAAAAATATATATATATTTTTAAAAAGGACATGTTTATTTTCACATCCAATAAATGCATTATTTTCTTCTACCCAACTCATCATACCACAACTTCTTACTTTCATTCCACATTTACAATGCACACATAACTATGGCCAACTCCAAATAATATTATTGTTAAAGTTACAAGACTCGTAAATAGTTACTATACCATCTCAATTTTTAACACAACAATTTTGATTCACATAAATCTCTAACAATGATTTGTATGCCACACCATATCTCTACATATACATGACTTAGATCTTAAAAGTTCATCCTAGCAATTAATTTTGTCAATGAATGATTAAGATTGGGCTCGATGATAGAAGAGAATGATTTAGAACATTATTAGTTTATCAGACCCAATATTTTCAAGGAAAGATATTTGTTTAATATTTGACACTCATAATGAACATAATGTGTAATTCTCATATGGATTCCCATAATTCCAATCTAATTCATTAGATTGTTACTTGAAGCGAATAAGTATAAGGGATGTTGAATGCAAGTAACTATTATAATAATTCTAAAATAGATTGATATATACCATATTTATCTTCAATTAAATTAAAAGACCTATAAAACTCCACCTTAAATATGAATTGTAAAAATTCAGTCCATTATAATTCTTTCCCAATCCACTAATTCCATGTTTTTATCATTCAAAACAAAATCAATATATATAATAATAATAACTATTGACCATTTGGGAATTTTATAAATCTTTTCAAATATATAAATCAAATAATTAACATATTTAAATATGAATTTCATATAATTTAATAACAATATTATAAAAACTATTTGAGAGTTGTATAGGATTTCACCTTTTTATTTATTATTAATTTTATTTTGTTTTTTTTTTGTTTTTTTTTGAATCCCAAATCATAACAATTTGATGTGTCAAGTAGCAGAGGAATGGCATTTTATATCTTTTTGTTATTTTTCAATATATTACAAAATATATATTTATCAAAATAAATCAAGATGTACATCCCAAATATATGTGTGTGTTCAAATTATTATAATATAATTATATAACCAATTTTTTTAATAAATTTGGAATTGATATCCAATTGATATGATACTACACAAGCCAAATGGATAGCTGATTAAGCCAAGCTAGGTATTTTCCATGGTTGGCATGAGTAACATGGTATCATTTTTAAATAAATAGTTGGTAGTTAACCTATGGTTAATACACATACCATAATAGAAATTTAAGAAATTTGAGGTTGTCTAGATAGAATAGATTACGGTTAAAAATAAAAACACGAGTTACTACACTAGGTTTTAGGAGTAATTATTGATTTATTGATACAGATTTAAGTTTATTCAAAAATCAAAAGGTTTCATTCTAAGAGAAAAATAATAATTACATCTACATTATCACCAAATAAATAATTAAACATGTCTTAGTTTCTTATGCCACATGATGATGAGAATCTAACATTTGGTTTTGAAGTGTGTTGTAGATTATTACAGGTACAAATGAAGTAGTGTGTATTATCACTTATTTATAGTCATTTTTATTATGTGATATGGGTCAACCTTTTTATTCCATCAAAACATATTATATGTCATTTATAGGCTCTAATACCAAAATTTAATGTACTATTTTTCCTAGACTTAAATTCTTATAAAATAATTAAATCATGTTTATTTTATTTACTATTAAAATAAAATAATACAATCCATCAAAATAATATAGAAAGGTTATATTAATTACTCAAACAAATACACAATTTAATATATAATTATCTTTAAGAATTCAAAACTCTTTAGAATGGCTTTATAGGATATCTCTCAATAGAATAAATGCAGACACATGACACTAGCTAAGTAGTACAAAGCTTGAAGAACCAAAGTCCTTTTCAGGAGCCTCTCCAAATAATGCACATGATATACCTATATATGATACTTAGGGTTATACTTTGTACTCCCTGTAGGACACACTTTGTATGTCCCTTCTTAACCACTCTCACGCTACACCTCATGGACTTCTACAAATGCTTCTTATGTGATTATTCAATATTTGTTTTCCCTCTATATCTTCTTTCAAGACTGAATTTTAATATTTATAACACTTAAAGGTTGTTTTAACCAATGCACATTTAATTAATTTATTTAAATTACATTGTTATATTTTAATAATATTCACTCACATTCATGGGTATTTACATAGAAATATTTGACTTATTTACTTTAATACTTTTTTTGGCTTTTAAATTTATGCAATTTTCCTATATATTTTAACATTATCAGACCATGATTAATTATTTATATAACATTTTGTGTTATTCCATTGGTCATTTTTAGCTACTTACATTATTTTTACATGACTTGATCTTGTTCATACTTGATATAGTGTTATTTATTATGGATATTTTGCTTTGTCATACTAGATAATGATTATGCCAATTAATGATGCTTGTTTTGTGTATGTTTGATATTGATAATTATCACATTGCTTGATTTTTGATGTCTATTATATTGAGTGTTTTTGGATTAATTTAATTGCATCTTATCCCTTTGTGTGTTAATTGTATCATATGATCCTCTAATCCATGTCATGTTAGATTCATGTCATATCTTATGTGCTTGTGTTCTTATTAATCATGATTATGTGTGTGTGCATGGTTATATATATGATATATGGAAAAATATGGATATTCCTATGAGCTTGGTGTCATGATTTCTATCTTACATATTTATATTATGTGCAATCTATTGAAATTTACATGATTTTTATCATGCATCTAATAAGATTATTATAATTAAATATTTAATTGATATATGTACTTGACATTGACTCTTGTATGCCCATTTATTTGGATTACATGTTTCATATGTGTTTGAAAGATCATAAGTATTTTATGAGGACATAAATTATCATGTTTGTATATGCACTTTACATGATTATACTTTTAAATATAACGCATGATGTGCATAACTCTTTCAATACAAATGAGTGATTCACAGACTTCATCCCTAATATCAAAATGGGGGCATAAAATGGGCTTGATTTAGATATTTAAGTGATGAGAGATAGATATTTCACATTTTAAGATAGACTATATGATTCATATGGGTAAGATTGAGTAGATTGATACATATTATGCATGATTGTAAGGAATAATTTAGGCCTTCTATAACATTTTTATAAACAAATGTTAATGGTATATATCACTTTGAGGGACAAATGGGTCATATTGGGGCATGGATTTTTTTTATGGAAACACTTTTCTAATTTTTACATTGAGGATCATAGGAGAATAATGGTACTAAGTGAGCATTTTTAGTCTATATCCATCTGTAATAGTTGGTCATTTTATATACAAGCATGTTTTGGGGTTCCATTTTTACAAAGGAAATTATTTTGGTTTCTAATTTCACATAAAAACCTGATTTCAAGACTAAAAAAAAGAGTTATTGTGATATTTTGAGCAATGTGGTTGAGGTTACTACATCACTCAACTTATAACACTCCTTTTCAAATGGTAGTTGGGGAATTTACACTCCTCAACTCACAATTTTAGTGGTTGCATCTCATCAGGGCATGATCACCCCATGATATTCTCTAAATGAATTCAATAAGTGGTAGCTTATTTCACAATCCATAAAGTGTATTCAATTACCTGATTTTTAGTTATGTATAATTAAATAGTTCATATTATTTCATATTTTGTATCATGATAAGACATTGATAAACTCATGTTTTCTTGCATTTTTCACATGGATAAAATGAGATATTTTGGTCATACTTATCAATACCAAATATAGTTATAATAAGTACCAAATTTATTCTTTTATTCTTTTAATTCAACATTTTTAAAGCTAGTTTATAAGGGATCATCTATAGACACATAAATTTGCTATTAGTCACTTTGGCAACATCAACTTTTACGTGTTTGGATCATGAACATACATTTGATACTTGAGCACACTTTCCCTCTATCCATCCACCCATGTATTGTCTTGTCCACCTATATTTACTAGAAACACCTATTCAGGATTAGTTTAATCTATATAATAACTTATTAGAACCTATCTTGTCCATATCCTATATCATTGATTTACACTTCTAAGAAACTATTGGTAATGCATGGATAATATTGGTTACTACAAAGGTCTTCCTCTATCAATAGTGTCCAAGTGCACTCAATAATTATTTTTTAAATTAGGAAGTCTTCATTATGTCAACCTAGACATGTTTCTTGGGTTAGTCATAGTGGTAAATAATGGAGAATCATCTATAAATAGAAATCATTCCTAACGGTATACTTATCCATTACCTTAATAATCATTTGGAGACTTTATAAATCATTTAATGCCTCTTGAAACATTATAAAAAATGTATACACATTTCAAAACCTTAAAGGAATAGTCCCTAGATCCAATTTTGAATACATAAAGTCAAATTTTCATGGTGTGAAGTGTTTGCGATCAAAACATTACACTGCATTCTATATTATCCATAATGTTTGACACACACATAAGTGGGAGAACTACATGCGATTAGTAGATCATATTCACATATATAGGCATATTTTATGAGTGAATAATAGTCAAAATTAGTTAAGTACATATTCTCTCTCTTAGTTAATTATAAATTAAAATAGTACAATATCTACTTTTCCCCTTTCAATTCAAATTATTGAATTTATAGACATATTTTACATAATTATATTAGTGCATATTTTCCAAAATTTTATATCGCTTAGGTGTAAAATAAATAAAACACATCAAAACTATTTATTTTTGTCCTAGAACAATGACTTTAAGCCTGGGCCCATTAATCTGAGTTTCTCACATATCTATGTTACAAAATTAAGGCCATGTTTTTCTCCTAAAATAAATTAAGAATTAGAAACCACTAATTTTCATCACGTTATTATGTATGGTAAAATAATGTATATCAAAATGTATAATAATAAAATAATGGTGAGAATTAAGGCCATCAATTCTATAACCTTTTGAAGCTTAGTATGTTTGTACCTAGAGACATAAATTTAATCCAAGGCTAAATTATATGGGTTGCCTACATGTCTGCATTGCATAATCATGCTACGTAATTCTCTTAAACTATTTAAAAAACTATCAATTGATCATTTTGTTGACTTAATTTCAAAAATAAATACTATTCATATTTCCTAAAAATCTATTCTTCTAAGATTAAATAATATTATGGATAATAATATTACATCCCCCCGTTGATCAATAGGGTTTATTGTGAGACCAATCATGCCTCTTAAATTTTCAAATTTATCTCTTACAATCACTTTTGTTATCATATCTATTAGTTTATCTAAAATTGGAAAATATGAAATTTCACATAGTGTCAAATCAAATGAATTTTTATGTTCATGTGTTTGGTTCAGTTGTGAAAAACTAGATTATTTTCCATTTGATTTGTAGAAGTGTTGTCAACAATGAATGGTGTTGATGAAACTTATGTTTCCTATAAATATGTAAGAATCATTTCGATCCATATTACTTCCCTTGTTGCCTCTAAATTTACCATATATTTAGCTTCTGGTGAAGAAATGGCTAGTACTAACTATTTATTAGACTTTCAAGAGATTATTAGTGTTCCTAAAATCATTATGAAACTAGAATTAGACTTCCCATATTCAAAATCACCTCCATATTCAAAATATAAATATCCAACTAGGTTAAAGTCTATGGCCCTGGAGTATTTGAGCCCAAATTTTTCTATTCTCTTTATATACTAAATAACTCTATTTGTTGCTACCTAGTGAGTTTTAGGATTAGTCATCATATGGGTGATTAGGACTTAAGTGCTTCACATTATAATATTAGTTAATTATTGAATAATATTAGTTAATTATTGAATAATAAGTGGAGAAAATAATGTAAGTGATTATTATGGGAATAATAATCACATTAGACTAGGAGTTTGTAGGATTGTTGAGAGATATTATGAGAGAGATCATAGAAGTTAGGATTGTGAGAGATTTAGAGGATACGTTGAAATATTTAGGGAGAGTTATTATAGATTAGGATGATAAAGGTCTCACTATTTTTGGGACATATATTCACTATTTATGTAACAATTGTGGTGATGAATAAAATTTTAAATTTGAATTTGAATCCAATTGAGCTTATGCTCTTTCCAAATATGTGGTAATCCCATCATTTGGTATCAGATCAAGTTTCCTATAAGGCCACTTTGACCTTCACCCCACTAATTTTTTATTTGGTTAGGTAGACTAACATAATGGGTTAGCAATATACTACTAGTTTCATGCAAATATACTACCTTATATGTGTTCTATCTATTTGTTGTTTATGTCAAAATGTGCAAATAGAGGCTAGTAGGATACCACAGACCTCTTGTGAGCCATTGTTTGTGAAAAAATATCCTATAGAATTTTGGACTAAATTTAACCTCAAACATTAGTTTAGAATGTCCAAATGTGGTAGGATAGCTATAAGCACTTAAGATTTTAGTTACGTTCAAATTTAGTCTATTTTGGGTTTTTTCAGGTTCTATAGTTGCATTTGATCTCTATTACGAAGAAGAATAGTGGAAAAAAAAGTTTATAGGATGTTAACACAAGTTTGTTATGAGTGAAAATTTTCATTATTTACATCAATTTTTAAATATCTGACTATAATAAGTGTTTTGATCTAATAGATTATCTACAACACTGATTAATATAATTTGATACAAGCTATTAGACTATCAACTCTACATCAATATTGGTCTTGACTACATATAGATCTCATCACTTGACTACATTTTATCCATGAATTTATTTTATCTCATAATGGCTCATTACATCAACTTAGTACTAGATCAGTGAATACCCCTAATTGTGGTGAGTTAAATACCATGAGATTCCTAGGCTTGACAACACTATTGGGACTTCCCAGCATCATTATGGTGACTGTGAACTTATTGATCTCCCAAAAATCAACGCTACCACACTATAGTTAGTTCCCTATCCTTGGTGAAACTTGGTATTCACATCACTAGTGTCTCAAATTTTACTCCTCACCCATGACTTCCATAGGTGACTATAATGGCTTAATAATCTCTCAGATTGACACCTTTATTCCAAATTCACATCCCTTGCTCAATGACAATGGTGAAATTTCTATCCCAACTCATGACAATAAACACAAGGATCCAAATTACTTGATGATCCCTAATCATAATCTGATTGGGTAAAGCTTTACTTTATTTTAAATTAATATTTCTCATATTTTAAAACTTAACTATTAATATCCACATATATATGTTTGATGATTTTAATAGCTTGATTAGATTTTTAGGTTTATGAATGATATATAATAAGGTATAGGTCTAGGTGTTGACTCCCTCCATGACCCTTAGAGTATATATTTTACCCAATTTATTTTTAAATGATTTTTTAAAAAAGGTTGAGTATTTTCAAAAAATTATATAATATGCCACTTCCATTTGTAATTTATTTATTTTCGATTGAATATGACACCCATTTTCATTTATGGTGGGGGTTTAAATTTTTATGAAAAATATTTTTTATGGTAAAGTTTTAAATCTGTGAAAGAATAAAAACATGCCTGGCTTGGGGGCTCTACCCCTCAACCCTGCAAGAGGCACTTCCCCTTAACCCGATAGGGGGATATCACCCCTAGACCCTAGCTTTGAAATTTCAATGCCAAATAATTTTTTTTAGGAAAGTCACAATGATCAAACTTTCTAAGTGAATGACACCTACAACCTAGAAGACAAAGGCAACATGAAAGCTGCAACTCTAGAATGTCATTCCTCTCCCCATGTTTTCACTAAGGGGGGAATGTTAGGATCAATCCTCAAATGGGTGCTTAGGACTTAAGTGATTCACACTATTATATTATTTAATTACAAAAAATTAAGTGGAAAAAATAATGTAAGTGATTATTATGTGAGTAATAATCACATTAGAATAACAGTTTACTGGATTGTTAAGAGGTATTAGGAGAGATATTGTAGAAGATAAGATTGTGAGAGATTTAGGGAATAAGTTGAGATATTTTAGGATATTTATTATAGATTAGGAGGATGAATATCCCCTTATTTTTAGGATATATCCTCACTATATGTGTAATAGTTGTGGTGATGAATAAAATGTTGAATTTGAATCCAATTGAGCTTGTACTCTTTCCAAATATGGGGTAGTCCCATCATGACTTTCTTTAGGTTATTTCATGAATCTAGAGAGAACACCAATATAAAAATAAATGTCTAGTCTATTTATGGTTACATAGATCATAATTCCAATTATATATCTATAATGAGTTGCACCTTCAAATTATGTAGGATCTTCTAATGTCAACTTCAAATTATGTTCCATGGGCATACTAATGGGTTTATAGTCTATTAATCCAAAGTTACTCAAAATTTCACCAATGTAATTTTATTGTGTGATGAATATGCACTTAGGATATTTAATTACTTAAATACCCAAATAGTAAAGAATATAACCTAGATATGACATCTTAAAACCTTTCATCAATTCTACTTTGATTTTTGTATTGTAATTTTCATTATTTCTTGTGATGAGCAGATCATCCAAATATACAACTAGAAATAAAATTGTTTTGTCAACTATTTTTATTGAATATTAAAATTCATAATGCTTACATTTAATGATCAATAGGTACTTAGTGATTTTTTCACAACATGCATGTTGGGATTATTTCAATCAATATAATGATCTTACCAACTTCCACACTTTTTGTTCTTGGCCGATAATTGAAAAACCTTGTGGTTGATTGATGTAGAATATTTATTTGAGATCACCATTTTAAAAAAGACTTTTTCACTTCCATATAATTAATTTCCATATTTTTTTAAATATTAGAGACATCAAATCCTGAATGGTAGTCCATTTTTATGTTAGTGCAAAGGTCTCATTGTAGTTTATCCATTATTTTTTGGAAAATCCATTTTTAAAAAGCCTTGCTTTGTGTTTGTCAAGTGAGCCATCTATTTTGTATTTATTTTAAATGACCTAATTTAAACTAATGGTATTATAACTAATTGGAGGATCAACTAAATCCCAAGTTACATTTCTTACTAAAGTATCATATTCATTTTCCATTACTTTTCTCCATAAATCAAGCTTTTTAACTTGTTTTAAAGAAGTAGGTTTTGAATCAAAAGTAACATTGACTTATTATTTTATAGGGTAATCAAAGGTAATATTTTTTATATTATATTTAATTTCATCTAGGAAATTTTTAATTTCTGTGCATATGTATGTGCACTTTGAGTGCTAGATTTTCTAACCTCATCAATTTTGACATCTTTCAATGTTTATTTGGCCTATTTTGGTATCTTTTTTCTAAATAGCTTTCAGAATCACTGATGCCTCATTTTATTGATATTAGGCTCCTTGGTTTTATAAAATAAGACCAAATTTTAATTACAAGAGTCAATAGAGATTCAATTATTTCCTAATTATAGGTCATCCCTTCATTGTTTGGAACCTCTATATCAATCTCCTTGAAAATGTCAAATTTACCATATTTTTTTAGGTCAATTCAATTTTGACTTATTATTTTTTTATCCTTTGTAGTTTCACAAAATATAACATCTCTTGTGATGATAAACTTCTTGTTATTTTCATCATATAGTCTATATTCCTTTGAGGATTATGAGTATCCAAAAAGGATGAATTTATGACTCTTGTGGTCCTGATTTTTTTATTTTCTCCTTGGAATTAATGTATAGTAAATAGATACAAAAACCTAAAGATGTTACATTGAAAGGAGATGAAAAAACTAGACTATTTATGGAGTATTTATTTTAAGGGTTGTTTATGGTGACCTATTCTAAAGATACACTATTGTTTGAGTTGTTTCTACTATAAATATATATTTACCCATTTGAAAAATAACATTTCTCAAACCATGTTCATCATGGTTATATTAATCCTCTCAACTAATCCATTTTTTTAAGGAGTTTAAGGGATAGTGATATGATTATTGATTACATTTTATTTGAGATATGATTCAAACATCTTTAAAGTGAATTTACCACCACTGTCAGTCCTGAGTGTCCCAATGTAATATTATGCTTCATTTTCAATCATTGTTTAAAACTTTTGAAAAGTTTCAAGGGATTCTAATTTTTGCATTAAAAAATATATCCAATTCATTTTGATGTAGTGATAAACAAAAAACATGAATTACTAATCACCACTATATAGACTAATTGGCAAAGAACATAAATCAAAGTGTACCAATTATAATTTTCTATCAACTTTTCATTTTGATCTTTGAAATGGTTCCCTTTCATTTTTAACAAGTGTGAAAAGTGATGCAAAAATATATAAAAAACTTGTCTCATTTTAGACGTAAACACATTTATTTACCTTTGCATGTACCTAGATCTGATTTGTCTTGCTTATCCTTAAACTTATATCTTTAAGTTCTTCCCCTCTTTGATCTCTCTCCTTAATCCTCCCTTGTTTGTCATCTCCTCAAGGCTTGATATATTTCTTATGCAAGATACTATTATTTTAGCTCCTTAAAATTCCTTTATCCTAATATTATATTCTCCATTCACCTCTCAACATCTACTCATTCTAACCAACCTTCAACTTCTCACTAACTTTATCTTTCTTATCTTGTTAGTCTTTATTAATCTCACTCTTTATAGCCTTGTGCCTATGGGCAACTTGGCTTCACACAAAATACTCAAGTTTACTTGATCCTTTAAGGTTTATTTTCATAAATTTCATGCTCAAATAAATCCCCATTAACCTCCTACTAAATCCAAACACTACTCATACAACCCTTATGCATACCTTGCTTCGTGTTTTATCTCAAGCTTATCCACTAGCCTCTTTTTTTGCCTTTCTTCCTTATACGGTTAGGTAAAATAGGTTATTTGGAAAATAATATGACTATTATACACCTTATATCCTTTAATATATATTCAAAAAAAATTATTCCCTGACTCTTCATTAGACCACTTTTCTAGGCCTTTCTTATAATATGTTTAAGCCTAATTAGGCCTACTTTGTCCTAATTCCTACATAGTTATATACCATAATCCAAGGTCCATACCATATTTAAAACCCATAAACATATTAAATAACATTTATATCTAATTAATGACCAAAAAATATCATATTTGGTTGGTTCAATCACCCATAATACCAATTTGAGTTTGACACCCTAGAACAGGGTCTGTACTTGACTGTCACTAGTCAAGAAGGAAACAATTTAGGTTTTAAGCTTCCTAAGAGGTTTAAAATAAATATGATAATCTTTTTGAGTTTTTAACATTTATATAAACCCTAAAAAATCATTATATTTTACCTAGAGACTCTTGTAGGTTTAGTTATTCATGTTTTGAATTAATTATGCATACAAACACAGGTTTGTATTGACCCAAGAAGGAGTCCTTTGATATCCTTCATTCCAAAAGGAATTAAAAAATAATATAAGGGTTTAATAACCTTTAAATAATATTTATACACCTTACCCAATCAAAAATTATTTTCTATGACGCCTCTGTTCAACATGTTTCACAAGATATTGCTTTGAATGTGTATAGATACACAGTTGGCTACAGGCCTAGTTACTTGTTCATCTAAACCTTATGTGTTAAAAAACTTTGAGATACATAAATAACTTTGATAATATTTAAATTTAACTTAACTCTATACACATATATGTCTAAACTTAGTTAACAAGTAGTCCTTCTCACAAGGGTACATTCTTAGTCCTTCTCTACACATTAGCCAGGTAACACAAGTTCTACAACTTAAAAATTTATCAAATAACTTTGAAAATAATATATTTAAAACTTTAATCACCATAATTAAACAATTATAAACTTACCACAAACACAAATAACATCATAAAGCTATTGATATTACATCTTCCTTCATTCTTTCATAGCCATATTCCATTGCACTTACACAAGAAATATAGGGTTTCAATCTTTAGTTTTATAACACAAGAAATATTCCATTATTTTTATTGGGTTAATCTATATTACCCATTATAATACAAATCCCAAAATGTAATACTAAAAAAAACATTTACAATCCTTTTATATCTTATAACTAATCTAACTAAGTCTTTTAACTTCTACCTACATGACCACTACATGATGTGGTAGTTACAACTCATTTCCTTGGTCCATAATTATCTATACCATAATGTCTATGTAATTTAACCTTTATAAACCATATTAGACCCATATACATCATTTTAAAAACATTTTTTTACATTTACAATTCACACCAAAACCATTCTAGGACTCAAAACATAGTTACAA
Organism: Torreya grandis; assembly: GCA_037957365.1. Lineage (NCBI taxonomy): Eukaryota > Viridiplantae > Streptophyta > Pinopsida > Cupressales > Taxaceae > Torreya > Torreya grandis. The sequence goes on from JARHVA010000977.1 coordinate 835,416, forward strand.
GTTTAAATTTCAAAATCCCACTTTTGGGGGGAAAACATAATATGGATTCAAATTTTACTTTTTAGACCACATAGAGAATCTAACCACTGAAAAAACACTCCAAATGACCATATTACCTAAATAAACCCAAAATTTGAACTATTAATGATGCCCCTGCATCACAAACTTCACACTTTTAAATATTTTTGGGTAGTGTCGGTAAGCCTACAACACCATTTTTTACATTGTTTGAATGTTTTCATAGTGAGTATGAAAAAATATGGCATGACATAGAAAAATTATTTATATTACTTATTTAGTGATATGATCTTAATTTATTAGAACTAAATTCTCATCCCTGAGTTTTAACAACTTTCCTTCCTTAAATCTAGTCAACACAATTATCTTATCACATTTCCTTACGATCTTCACTTATCCATCATCTAGTATAATGGAGTGGCCTTGTTTTTGAATAATCAATAGAGACAAAAAATCTATTTTCAATTGAAGAAGGTATAATACATTACGGATAATGAAATATATAAGCTTTGGTGAATTGAGTAGAACTAAACCTTTGCCTTTAGATTGTAGACTTGTTTTATCTACCAAATATACTAGACCACAACTTTATTCATGAAAATACTCAATTAATTCCCTTAAAAAATTAATATCTTGTGTGGAACCAATGTATAAAACCCAATAACTATCTCAAGTTGGACTTACTAAGGTGTTATTTGCTTCATCTAAGATCTAAATCACACATACCCTTGAAATTTGAGTTGAGTCTGATTATAACATTTTATTCTTTTCCTTTTATTTTTATTTTTTTCAATAGGCTTAATTTTTTTCTATTATCTTTTGCATTCATGAGTCTCATTACTTCCTTTTCTCTCACAATGTTTTTAAATAAAATTTTATCTATCAATTTGATTTTCCTAATGTTGATTATTATGTTTTATAGACTTTCCACCTCATGTTTTATTTTTCCATTTTACTTTATCATTTACACTATTCTTAGAATAATTTCCCTTTTGATTAACATAGAAAAGTATTTCTCCTATGGAATCAATATTTCATACAAAGCATTTTTCTTTCTCAACATATTCTCAAACAGTTGATTAAAAGTGAGAGTATTCAATATATTACTTGCTTTCAAAATCTCCAATTAGGTTGAATATGTAGGGAGAATTTTTTGTATGAAGGTGGTCATGTATAAATAAATATTTACACTAGAAACATCCACATAATTTTTTATAACTCATATTTCTAAAGCAGAACTCATGACATCACCATTCTTCAGCTCAAGGTTAAACAATTTTAACTACAATTATTTGAACTATTATTCTGAGTGATAATTATGAAATTCCTTCAATTTTTGTAGTAATTACCAAGGATTATTTTCACCCATGTATGTGATGAAAAACCTCACCATCAACTAAGGCCCACATCAAGGCCAATGCTTTTGAATTCTTGGCTTCCATGATGGTAATTCCTTTGCTTATTTTGGTTCAAATAGATGTGCCTTCATGTCACATATTTTGAACAATAATTCATTGAATATGAAAATTTTATCCACCTATTTTCACCATTTTAATTAAGTATCCTTCCTGGTTAGTGTCATGCTAACAATGGTTTTGATTGAGTGCAGTTTTATTATTTAGGGAGATGGATTTGCTCCTTGTCTCTCCAAAATGATTCCTTTTATATATGCCACCTAATCAATATACCAAACCTCCCTATATTCTCTCTCTTCCTATATACTCATCAGTTTTTGGAATAATCTTGTCCTTTCTATATACCCAAACATATGTGAAAGAGACATTAAAGCATGTGAGATCAAAATATATGTAGTACCTAGGTAATACCAAAAACGGATTTTATCTATCTATGAAACCCAATTATAAATAATTCATTATACATGGGTGTAATAATCCTATATATGCAGAGTAATATTAATTTCAAGCTTTACATCTAGCAATAGATATGAATGGGTAATGGAGGGGAAATGGAAAAATGAAATTTTATTCGTAATTATAACTAGAAATTTATAGGTATGATGCCTCAAACACTATTTTTGTAGATATATTAAGCTATATATGATATATT